>CM039667.1:24052039-24339539 GCA_022405105.1 Aristolochia contorta | reverse complement strand
GATTGGGCTGGCTCTATAGATACCGAATATCCACATTAGGCTACTTTACTTTTGTTGGCGGTAATTTGGTAACCTCGCGAAGTAAAAAGCAAAATGGTGTTGCATGCTTAGGTGTTGAAGCAGAATTTCAAGGTATGCCTCTTGAAATTTGTGATGATCTATGACTTCGCCTACTTTTAAAAGAGTTAGGATATCTTCAGGAGAAACCAATCAAATTGTTTTGTGAAAATAAGGTTGCATGTGATATTGCCCTTAACCATGTACAACATGGTTGCACAAATCATATTGAGGTGGATAGATTCTTCATAAAGGAGAAATTGGACGACATAATTGCGGTATTGCCTAAGATACAATTAGAAGATCAATTGGTTGATATCCTTACCAAAGCAGTATCTAGTCAAACATTCTCAAACCTTTTAGCCAAGATGGGCATGTGTAACATATATGCACCAACTTGAAGAAATGTTAATGATTATATGGGACACGAGATCTTTGATTTATTCTTTCTTATATTAGAAAAATATTTTTTTTTGTAATTATTATCCATGGGATTTCTTGTCTTATAAAACTCTCTCCTACCCATAAATAGGTTTACTTTACAATGAAAATATGAATGAAAAAAACGATTCATCACTTTTGGCACACCCGACATCATTTTAGGCGTGAAATTTTCGTATGGAACTAGAATTTCGAGCAGATGTTGCAGTTCTAGCTTTCATAGTTTGTCATGGGATTGATGATTACGGCATTGCATAATGAAGTTGTTAAAATTGTTGATCCGAGTGGGGAACACAGTAGTGGGATCTTTTGGTGATGCTCTTGCAAATGCCTCTGATCCAGATCAGCTTTTAATGGTCCCAGCCAACTTCTATTTTCTTTTTCATGTGTATAGACACTTCAAGCTAGATAGAGCTTGATGAGGTGTTATTAATTGATTTTGGGGGCTATGATTTGGTTAGAGAGTTTTAAAATGCTGTATTACTAGTTTCAGACAGGTTAAACTGTAACCATCCTTTCAAACTCGTTTAGGAAAGAATATTGCTTATTAATACCTGTCTTTTAGATCTTAAAATAGCTTAGAAAGTAGATGTATAATGCCTCTTACGTAAGTTGCATGAAGTCAGTTGTCTGATTTACTCACAAGCATCCTTTATTGTTTTATTAAACAAAATCTCATGAATATTCAATATTGAAGACTACATTGAATATTGAATTGGTGATTGTGAACTTTGTGCATTATTTAACTTCTCTATTGTTCTTATGACAAGGTTAATTTCGGATTGCACCTTTTTTTGTGTTCAAAACTGTTGAAAGGAAAATACCTTGGAAGGTAGGGAGCAACTTGTGTGTGGCACTACGTATATAAATGTTCAAGATTTGATGTGTGCTAACTTTATTGCTTCCACAAAGTATTGCTACTTTTTCAAAGTCGTAATGGATTACAGGTTTCAAGCAGCTAATAAACCAGTTTGTAGTAAACAAGGATATACCATTTGGAAGAGGGCAACCAGCTGAAGTTTTACTAGAAAGAAATAGAAGGCCCAGTGAGAAGCTCTCCTTGAAGCTGCAAAACAGGTATTCTCACTATTGATGTTCAACATGAAATTTATTTTGCCTTATTTGTGGTGACTTTCTGTATGAGGGTAGACCTGTGTTGGTGAAAGGGTGCTAATGCAGTTATAGGTGCTTGAATAGACTCCAAAGTGATAGTAGATGGAGCAAATGGTGTTGGGAGGGCTAAAGCTTGAAGAGTTGGAAAAGGGAGTCAAGGGTTTAAAAATTGAGATCCGGAAATCTCGCAAAGGAGAAGGGATCTTAAATGCAGGAGTTGGTGTGGATTTTGTACAAAAAGAGAAACTTATCCCAGATGGATTCGGTGAAAGCGATGCTAGGACAAGATTCGGTCAATTGTTCCCATATTTGAAAATTTCCAATAGTTATGGGCAGGTTTTGGAAAGCAAAGGTACCCCTTTTATCAAGCACGTTACCAAATTTCTTTCCTTTCCCCAGAAAATTGCGCAAGTTGTTGTTTTTTTCTTCAAGTTCATTCCCGTGATATTTGGATATGATGTTGTTTTTCTGTTTCCTTGTATTTTTTGTTAAAGATACTTGTACACGTGTATATAAGGGTATATGATGTTATTTAGTGTTTTATCTTTATAAGGGCATATTTATAATTATATAATTGATTTATTATTAATGTAAAAAGAGCATTGCCCTATTTAAAAATAACACACACAAGTATTAGGGTTTACCACGACCCTATTCTGTGTGGAACAGAAACTTTTCCGTGTATCTTCTCCTTCGTGTGTTTTTAGTGTTTATGTGTGAAGAAGCTTCAATTCTTTCATTTGAGAGTATCTCAAAACCTGATTTGATTACATTAATTGGGCATGTTTCAGGTGTGCAAGTTTGGATGGGGATGCTGATATGCTGATAGGCTAGTGCATTTTTTATTTTAATGAACAAGAAGAAGAAGAAGAAGAAGGTAGATCTTTTTATGGAGATCTGATTTTATCGTTGTTTCACTGTTCATTCAAGTGTTTCACTGTTCATTCAAGTGTTTCACTGTTTATTCATGTGTTTCACTGTTCATTCAATAAGAGTTTCACTGTTCATTCAGTAAGAGTTTCACTGTTCATTCAGTAAGAGTTTCACTGTTCATTCAAGTAAGTGTTGTACTGTTCATTCAAGAACAGTCGAGGACTTAGGTCTGCTTTAATTTTGCTGTTGACTCGTGCAATTTATAATTAAAACTAAATAGATAGTTTTCTTTGACAAACATGTGCACTATAACTTGATGTCAAGGATAGTAAATTAATGATAAAGTTGGAGTTAGTTCTCAAGGTCTTCATCTAAACTAAGTAATAAACTATTTCAACGATTTACCAAATCCAACAAAAAAAAAATGATAATGGAGAAGCATTCTTACTCACCACCAAAAGATCTTAGAATTTGATGCCCCTCCAAATTGCACCTAGGCCCGCTCGATTCCTAAATGCAAGCATTTCACTATTCGGTTTGATGCCCTTCACGTGCCAAAATCTCAAGTCTGCAGGGACTCCGTCGGCCAATCCAAGTAAATGCTTTAAACTTTCCTCAAGACTACAGTGACTTTATATTGATAAGCTGAAGTCCTTACTCAAGAGTGCTTTCAAAAAAATAAATAATAAAATAATAAAATAATAAAAGATACTGATTCAGAGCTTTCCTGGTTAAACTCACTGTAAATATATCAGGGCAAGCTGAACCAAATGGAAATTTCTAGCAAACATAACCCATTTGCTTCTGACACAATCTAGAGCACAAAGTTATCGACCACAATTTATAAAAATGTATAAATGAATGGATTAAGGCAACTAGAAAACACTATTCTTACAAGTAAATAAACAGTAGATAATTAGGTTATCAAAGCCCAATCTGGATATGGGCATTCATACTGCCAACCAGGTCCTGTGTATCGGGCACAGTGCAGCCATAGAGGTTCCTCCGATGCATCATATCTACAGCAACAGAGAGCAAAGAACATCAACTACCTAACCATAAAAAATAAAAAATAGCTTAATAAACTTTTTTTTAAATAATGACAAATGCATTAATGAAACAAAAAGTACATATACAAGGGGAGGGTCATTAGGCCATTACATAACAAAGTAAAAATTGAAAGAAAAAGAAAAGACAGGAAAACAATGAAAATCAACATTAAATATATGAATCCATGTTCACTACAATAGCTGATACATATAGCAAAAGATAACTGTCACTCAGTTGCCAAAATGAATACTCTTCAGATATAATTATGTGTGCTCTTACAGAAATAATTATTGTTAAGAACAATCAAAACACGTAATCGTGATTTCTAATTTTTTTTTTTGAAAGTTGTGGTTTTATTTCATTTATGAATTCAATCCCAAGATGGGTTACATCATTTTCCTAAGGAGTCCAAACAGTGGGCATTTGCTCATGGACACCCTTTTTAGCTAACTTGTCTGCTCTACCATTAGCAAATCTAATTACATGACTCCAAGTGACAACCAAAAAATGCAAGATCACTTATCTCATTGAAAGTAGACATATTTCTAAGTAGACATATTTCTCCACAAAGGTTAGGAAACTCCCTTGCACCATAAAATGATGGTCATGGAGTCACCTTCCACATGAAGGGGACCAGAGAGCCCTGAGTCCTTATAGCATCTCAAGCCTTGAAGGAGGCTGACTGCTTCAGCAGTAGTAGAGTCTGAAATGCCAATGAGTGCTGCGTAAGTGAGTAATATTTCTCCTCTGCTGTGTCTGATGAGTCCTACCCCAGATGGCCCCGGGTTCCCAAGTGAGGATCCGTCAAAGTTTAACTTGTAGGAAGGAGGGGGGGGAGCCATTGCTGAAGAGAAGTAGCACTAGGTTTGGCTTCTGTAGCATGATCGGCCACGAGCTCCAAATTACACTAGAGTCAACACCATGAAATATATCCTGAGTCTTCAACCATCCAACAATGTGGTGAAGAAGTTGATGACAGAGAACTTCCCAAGGCTTAGCTTCATTCCGGAATACCCTATTGTTTCTTTTTCTCCAAATGGTCCAAGGAATGTAACCCAAGCAACATTTGTACATAAGTCGACCCTTCGGACTGTGTCCAAAATAATTAATGGGTGGAAGGAAACCTGTTAGATTTTGTGGAGTTACATAATTAATGCCAAACATACCAAGGAAGAAACTCCATACTTTCTAACTGTATTCACAATGAATGAGAAGGTGATCAATGGTCTCGGACTCATCCCCACATAGTGGGCAACTAGCTGATGTAATCTGAATTCCCCTTCTTTGTAATAAGTCCCTGGTGGGAATTTTGCCTCTAAGGCAGCACCACAAAAAAAAGGCCATTTTCTTGGGGCATGAGAGTGACCAGCGCACCCCTCTCGGTGAGGCTTCTATATCCGGAGGTTGCTGTATAACAACCTTTTGTGTGGGGTCTCCATATAATTTTATCTCCATTCCTTCTATTTAGGTATAGTTTACTCAATGCTGCTAGCAAGTTTGAAATCTCAAGTGCTTCATCATCAGTCAAAGTTCTTCTGAAACATAAATCCCAGTTAATATTACCTAACTGGCCATTTGGAGCCATATCAAATAGAAGACAATTTTTATTTCTTGCAACCAGGTACAAACTCGGGTATTTCTCAACTAATGGTGCGTCTCCAAGCCAAATATCAGTCCAGAATCGAACCTTGTCTCCCTTCCCCGGTTGAAGGGAGATCTTATGCTTGAAATAGGGTTTGGTTATTCTTTTCCAGATGGGGGATAACAATCTGGCTCTCACTGGATTAAACCACCACTACTTGGGCCTGCTATCAAGGCATTTAGAGACAATCCCCTTCCATGCCAAGTCTCTTGTTGTATTGAGTTTCCATAACCATTTTATCAAAAGTGCAACATTCGTTTGTTTAATCTTTTTGATCCCTAAACCACCACCTTTTTTGGATGCACAAACCTCCTCCCAATTTATCAGGTGCATTTTAGATTTCACTGCTGAACCAGACCATAGGAAGTTTCTCATGATTCTTTCGATCACTGCTGCCATTGACGAGAGAATGAAGGAAAGAGACGAAGTAGGTTGGAATGCCCATTAAGCAAGACTTAATCAAAGTAAGTCTTCCTGCTTTTGAAAGGAGTCTCCCCTGCCAAGTACTCAATCTTTCTATTTAATTTCTCAATAACTGGGCCCCAAATCTGAGTTGGAGTTCTGCCAGTAAATAGAGGAAGCCCTAGGTATGTGTTAGGAAGAGATCTTATCCCACACCCAAGCATGGCTGCCATCTGATGTAAAGAATTGTTCTCAGTGTGGAAGCCCATAATAGAGGATTTTGCCCAGTTGATTTTCATGCCCGAAGCCATCTCAAATATTAGTCATAGACATTTCACCACTCTCAATTGCTCGAAATCCCCTTTGCCAAAAATAATAGTGTCATTTGCAAATTGAACTAATGGAGTATTGAGGAGTTCTCTATCCACAATAGGCTGCAGCCACCCCTCTTCAATTGCCAGATTAAACAAATATCTAAGCCCTCCCTAGCCTAGCAATGTTAAAGAGGAAGGGGAGGGCGGATCCCATTGCCTTAATCCTCTAGACGGTTGTATGAAGCGGTGTGTACCCCCATTAATAATAATAGAATATCTAGCTGAAGCAATACAAGTCATGATCCATTTTCTTCACTCTGTCAAAGGCCTTCTCAAGGTCGAGTTTCAGAATAACCCTTGGTTCCCTGTTTTGATTACATTTATGAATAACCTCATGGGTACATAGTGCTACATCTAAGATGTTTCTCCCTTTGATAAAGGCATGCTGCTCAGGGCTAATTACATGTCCCATAATCCTCTGTAAATGGCCAGCCAGCAATCGAGCAACCAGCTTGTAAGAGCAACCAGCTTGTAAGAGCTACAAGCCAAACTTATTGGCCTGAAATCAGTAACATACTCGACACACTGTTTTTTTGGCACTAGTGCAATGAAACCCAAAGCTTTACTAGTCAACCCATTTTGGTGGAAGTGTTGCAAGAATTCCATTACATCATTCTTAATAATAGACCAGCAGGATTTGAAAAACTCACCATTGAAGCCGCCTCCATCTCCTCTGATGTGAAAGGAGCTACAAGTGCTGCTGCTCGGTCAGGACTTAGCAAAGGGCAACTCATGCCCAAAAACTTTGGCCTGACTGGGGTATCCTCCGTAAAGAGATTTGTAAAATGAGTGGTGATACTTCTAATGATTTCTGATTTATCAGAGGTGAGTGTGTCAACATTGAGAGAGTTGATTCGATTAATTCTTCTCCTTCCCGTGGCAATAACATGAAAAAATTGTGTTTCCATCTCCCTCTTGCAGCCATTTGTGTCTAGCCTTTTGCTTCCATATGATTGCCTCTTGCCTTACAATATTATTGAACTCTACCATTGCTGACAGTCTCTCAACTGCCTCGCTATCATTGAGATCCCTTGTCTCTTCAATGTTATCCAATTCACTTATCCACTTTGTCAAATTTTCCTTTCTCAACGATTGGGCAGATTTTTGAATTTTTTTTTTTTTTTGAAATAGTGATGCTTTTATTAGATAAGGAATAGAACATAGTACAAGCAATGAAGTAGTGATACAAGTAAGATATAGTAGTAATACAACTGAGGCCAAAGAGGCCTCCTTTTGGTCTTTTGGCCACGACAAGACTTGCTTTAGCTACACCTGCTTTTGCCAGCTTGTCAGCTAGGGAGTTTGCTGACCGGGGAACAGCCGACCAGGCTATTCTCCAGTCCTTAATTTGGTCATCCAACTCGTCAAAAATATGCTTTAAAGACCAGGGGTAGAGTTTCTCTTCTGCGCCCAGCCAATGACTAGCTGGGAGTCACCTTCAACTTGCAGTGGCTGGAGAGTGCCCTGGTTTATCACCTTGATACCTGCCAAAAGAGCTTTGGCTTCAGCTTCATTTGATCTACAGCATTTGATCTACAGCAACCTGCGGTCCCAGAATTAACCTTGAGAACTTCCCCTTTTTCATTTCTTATGACACCTCCGAGGCCCGCAGGCCCGGGTTTCCCATGGAGGACCCATCAAAGTTCAGCTTAATCATAGGGGCCATTAGTGGTTGCCATTGAATCATCTTTGGTGGCTTTGGCTTAGTGAAGTGAGCAATCTTGTACCAGAATTTCTTAACAACTGGAAGGGGGAAGGGTGGGAGGCCGTGTAGACCTGGAAACCCATGAGAGTGTGTGTTACATGGCTGATTCAATTACCGCGCCCACTGCAGCAGCTTTGTCATTGAAGACCCTGTTGTTTCTTTCAATCCACAATCCCCAAAGAACAGCTGGAATGCTAGTTTTCCACAAGACTTTACCCCAATAGGGTAGTGGGCAGTTCAGCCATTGCTGAAGCAGTTGGCAAAGAGAGTTAGGCTTGCAAACATACAGGTTAAATTTCCGGAGCAGCGCATTCCATACATCTGAGCCGAATTTGCAATGTAGCAAGATGTGGTTTGACGTTTCTTCTTCACTGTTGCATAATCTGCACAGGGAGTTAACAATCATCTGCCCTCTCTTTGCAAGCTTATCGCATGTGAGGATCTTTTCATGAGCAGCAGCCCAGATGAAGTGTTTTACTTTTGCTGGTGCAATTAGATCCCAAGCCCTTTTAATGCCTATGTGTAAGGGGGGCTTCGGCATTTGTAGAAAGGCATAGTAGGAGGCTACTATGAAAGATCCCTCCGGATTAGGGATCCAAATTATTTCGTCTTCACCCCGATTAGATCTGTACTACTCCTCTATGGTCTGAAGGAGCGTTGCCATTTCCTCAATTTCTGCTTCTTGTAGGTTTCTTCTCATACATAAATTTCTGATATTTTCTAGAGGGTTGCCCAGGACTTGAGCGACAGTGAGGTTTTTGCTTTTTGCTATGCCAAAAATATGTGGGAAGGAAGCTGCAAGAGGCTGATTTCCCATCCAGATATCATTCCAGAAGCTGAAGAGTTTCTTCATTTCTGCTTCTTTTTTGAGGATCCCCTTCCACAAGCCCGAGACCCTTGCTGCTGAGCATTTGTTTGGCAGCCATATCTGCGTCCCTTTGCCATATTTTTCATCTATAACTTTTCTCCATAGTGCATTTTCCTCAATATCCACTTTCCAAAGAGGGCAGTACTTAGTTCTTTTATGCGTCGAATACCAAGTCCACCTTGATCTTTGGGCCTACAAACTGTTTCCCATTTGACCAAAGGGTACTTAAATTGATTCATCGTGCCACACCATAGGAATTTTCTTTGCAAAGCTTCAAGTTTTGCAGCAACACTGGCTGGACATTCCATCAATGATAGATAATAGTTAGGTATTCCTGCAAGGGTGGCCTTGATTAGAATTGTTCTCCCAGCTCGGCTTAGGAATTGCCCTTTCCAACTATCCAATCTTTTCTGACATCTTTCTAACACCGTATTCCATAAATGCTTGCTGGCTTTTCCGATGTATAGAGGTAGTCCAAGGTATTTGTTAGGAAGGTCCATTTTAGCACAACCAAGGGTTCTTTTGATTTGCTCCTCAATTCTCAACTCAAGGTTTAGACTTAAGACCCCTGACTTCTCTCAGTTAATACTCTGTCCCGATGCCATTTGGAATAAATTTAGAATGGCAACTGTGTTTAACAGTTGCAACTCGTTCCCTTGACAAAGCACCATTGTATCATCTGCAAATTGTAAAATAGGAATTTGAAGGTTTCCAACTTCAAGACCGGACATCCACCCTTGCCTCTGACTTTCTCTAAACATGGCAGCCAAACCTTCACTAACAATGTTGAAAAGCATGGGGGATAGAGGGTCCCCTTGGCTCAGGCCTATGGAGTTTTTAAAGAAACATTTTACTGTGCCATTAATTATGAAGGAGAACTGCGCAGATGAGATACAGCTGTTTATACACTCCCTCCATTTCAAAGGGAAGCTCATCTTTCTGAGCATGCTGTCAAGAAAGCTCCAATTTACTTTGTCAAAAGCCTTCTCAAAGTCCAATTTAATGATCATTCCTTTTTTTTTCTTCAGCTTGTAGTGGTGTACGATTTCATGTATCATCAATACTGAGTTTGTGATTTGCCTACCTTCTATGAAGGCAGATCGTTGGCTGCTGACTACTTGTGGGAGCACTGATGGCTAGGACTTTTGATATGATTTTGTAGTGACTGGAGATTAAGCTGATTGGGCAGAAGTCTTTAGGGTGACCAGCACCCTCTTTATTTGGGATCAAGGCGATAAGAGAAGCTCCCATGCTCTTAGCAATAATGCCTCTGTCATGAAATTCATTCAGCATGTCAAGGATATCAGCCCTCAAAAAATCCCACCCTTCTTTATAGAACTCAGCTGTGAACCCATCTGGTCCGGAGCTTTCTCATTGGGCAAGGAAAATACTGCCTCTTTAATCTCCTCCTCAGTGAATGGCTTCACTAACTTCTGGCCTGCTTCTTTTGTGATGCATTTAAACTACAAATCTTCTGGGAAAGGTCTGTTCACACCTTCGTCTTTATATAACTCAGTATAGTAATTTTCAAATGCCGAAATAATTGTTGTTGGTTCCATTATGTTTCTGCCTTCCATTTCAATTGAGCTAATTCTGCTCTTCCTTTTGAGATTTTTGAATTTTTTACCATGCTAGTATATTGTTCTTGAGACTCTTTGAGTTTTCTGAAAAGTCTCCCTCCTAGTGGCCCAATGTCTTCAATGTCTCTCCACCATCTATCAACATAGGTAGTGAACTTTTCATCTTCTAGCTACTGGTTCTGAAATCTGAAGGGTGTGCCTCCCCAGTTGTCAAGAATGGTATCTAGTAAAACGGGCCAATGATCAGATACAGTCTTTCCCAATATTCTACAAGCAGTCTGAGGATAAAACTCAAGCCAATCTGAATTGCAAACAAATCTGTCCAGTCTAGAAAGGGCTGGTGACCTTCTTCTGTTACTCCAAGTGAAACTCTTCCCCGAGGTAGGAAGATCAATAAGATCCGATGCCCCCATGAAATTAACAAATCATCTCCTAGTGGCTGTGATTGAAGTGGCTGGAGGATGCTTCTCATTTCTGGATAGGGTGGCATTAAAATCGCCACCCCGCAGCCATGCACCTTGTTTCTGTCCCACTGCATTTGAAAGGTCTTCCCAAAAAACAGCCATTTGCCTATAGGCGGAGGGCCCATAGATTGCACCTGTGAACCATACCTTATTGCTAGAGAAATCAGTTACCTCAGCAATTATGTAATAATCACCAATAAGATGATTTTGAACACTAATAAACCGAGGGTCCCAAATATAAAGAATACCATCAGCAGTACCCATAGTGTTTTTTGCACACCATCCCAGCCTATGGAAAGGCCCAGTTCTCTCACTACACTGTCTGTCATTTGCTCTAGCTTGGTCTCTTGCAAAAAATTAATTGACCTTTATTTTTGCTTATTAGATCTCTTATGCCAATTCTCTTGCTTGGACTCCTAACTCCTCATATATTCCAAGATAAAATGATCATTCATGCATTTTTTCTGACTCCCTAGCCACTCCTTTTCCTCTTGCCTTACTTCTAGTTTGCCTTTTGTCATTTTGAGCATCCTCTTTGTCTTGGGATCCATTATTATTCTGACCCACCTTGCTGACTATATTCATCAGAGTTTTGTAATCCTCTTTAGAGATGCCTCCCTTCATTTTCTTAATTTGGGAAAGCCATGAATTCTTATTGGATTTGCGTGTCTTCCCTTGGACTTCAAACCCATACTCATCCTCCCAATCCTCTCCCAAATCTTCTTCAATTTGAGCTTCCACAGTTTCAGTATTTTTCCCCATGTAATCTTCTTCACTAGTGACTCCATCAATTTGTGTTTGTTCACATAAAGCATTTACTGAATTTGGTGACTGCTTTGATGGGTCAAGTGTTGGCAGGTGGGGAGAGTGATTTTTTCCAAGAATAGGCAGTGAGAGGTTAATTTTGAGATCAGATTGGGGTGATAGGGGAATTCAAGGAGGGTGAATGATTCTGGAAATTGTCATTGATGCTGCTTACTGGCGTGTTCTGGCCAAGCAAGCTAATGGGATTTTGAGGCAGGCTTGGAGGAGAATGTAGAGACTAGATCGGAGAAGGGAGGTATTTGTGGTGGAGCCGAGAGGTGTTTCGGATGGTTTTGAGACAGAGACAAGGCTATTTGTGGGCTGCTGAGTGTTTGCCACTGGGTTGGGAGACGAGTAGGAGTAGGGAGAAACTGAGGAGAAAAGTGTATAGACTTGGTTTGAATAAAATTTGTCGGGGTCAAAGTTGGTGACTCACCTGAATTTTGGCCCTGAAATAGGGGTGATTGGAGGTCTTCAGCCACGCAAAAACCGCCCCATACGTTGAGGGAGAAGTCAGCTTCCGAATCGTGTGTCCTCTGGTTGCTTGGGTCCGCGGTGACTCCATCCGAGTTGACTCGGTCAACTTGGCCAGGTTCACCCGAGTCGACTCGGTTTGACTCGATAACAGCTATTTGATGAGTTACTCCAGCATCAGTTTCTTCGGATCGGTCCGAGTTGCATTTGACGAACTCGTCGTCTTCTACCTTTGGCTGACTGTCGATTTTAAATGGCGGGATGAAAGTCTCTGGTTTTATGCAGATGGTGAAGACCTTTCTCCCCAACTCTAACTCGGTCCACCTCTCCTCCAACGGCCATTTGTACGGTTTGATCAGAACACGGCCATAAGCCATGTTTCGCCCGCTAGTGGTGCTCTCGTCGAAGGCAATATTCTCACCTATTTGGGCAGCAAGCAAGCTCAGTGCGTCTGCTCCCCACACTTCTACTGGAACACCCCAAATCCGCACCCAATTTGTTGTTGGTCCTGTTTCGATAGTTCCCTCCCAAGGCCTAGTGTCCCAGCTACGTATTTCTTTCGAATGATCCCATTGAAGCATCTTCTCTTTGGACTCAGTATCCTTTGCCTTAATTAGTTAGTCACTTTGCCCTAAATACGAAGCAGTTGGCACAAAATCGAGGGACCACCTATGCTGGATCCAGGATTCGAGATTTTGTACATCTTCAATGCGCCAATCAGTTTTAATTACCACTCCAAATTCCAGATCTTTGTGTCTCGATTCCCATTTTCAAGCCAGTCGTAGCATCTTGTCTTGTACATTCAATCTTTCTCCTCCGCTACTTGTATTCTTTCCCCAGCTTTGTTCTTCTCTGGATCGTGGGGGTGCAGCAGTTTCCTCCGTACGTTGCTCTCTTCATGGAATCAAATCTTTAAGGGCTTTTTGTAGAACAGTCTAGGGCGAAGCTTCATTCAGCCCCTTCTCTGGGAGGTACAGATGAGCAAGAATTTTCCGAGCCCTAAAATGGGAATTCCCATGTGGTTTGCTTCAAGACAGAGATAGCGAAAAGCGAATCTTCCCACCATATTTCTCGAGAGGAGTAGGTACTTGAGGCTAGGACCTTCTTCAGCTGGCTTAGAAAGTTGTCCACGATCTCCAGAGGTATCCGGACAAAAGCCCTCTTTTCTCCAGTCTCAACACTCACACATACCCAGCGACGAGCTACATCTTCTTCGACGGAGAAAGAGGAACTCCCAAACTTGCAGTGTCCCAAACTCTCGCAGTATGTTGCCTGCCTCCCTGCTGGCGTCTCCTTCGCTCCACGGTTCGCCATTCACCGTCAGAGGTACCTTGCTTCCTGGGTTCAAGGTCTTCACGGTGGCTAGGGCTGCGCCGTTGTTGACTTGAGCTACGGCGCCGTCCCTGCTGTCGATCGAAAACCCCGTCAACGTTAGGGGGGGGGGAGCCTGGGCTAGATCTTCTCCCTCGTGATTCTCTCGCCGTCTCCCCTCTGTCACCGCTCGCGTCGCCATTGTATACTTGACATAAAATCTACATCGTGATTTCTGATTTAAAAACATATAGCACCAAAATGAATACCCTTCAAGGTCCTTATTTGGACAATGGTGCAGAAAGACATGATAAATGAAGTCATTACAATCTTACCCTTTTGGAGCTAGATTTGGACAATTTGTACACATAGGATCCACACTGAAATCTTCACATGCACTTGCTCCTACAGAAGAATGGCCTCCACATGGAAAGCTAGATTCTGCAGAAAGCTGCTCCCGAACCACAAGGGCAGCTCTATCTGCCCCTGTTCCATTGGTAGATCGTTGACGAACATATTCAGAAAGATAAAGTGCATCATTCGCTATAGGATAACCTGCATGCTGCAGATGGACGCGAATCTACAAGGAATTGGAAAAGGCAAAGTAAGATTCTGTTTGTATGACTAGAAGCATATTCGTCAAATGTATCGTAGACTATAATAAAATAGAATTTAAAGCATTACTCTTTTTTTATTTTTTTTTAGGAAGCTTTTTTAAATTATTACAAAATACATTTTTCTGACTAGAGCGCTTTTTTATTACAAACAAGGAAGGGACGACATCACAATAAGGAAACAATCAAACTGTCATCTGATGTAATTAACAGCATATATTCATGCAGGTTATTCAGATAAACTAAAATGCCAGGATAAACTGAATTCCAAAAATGCAGATTCTCAACCCCACAGGACATTTTCTTGGATGGAAAATGACCTCAACTTGTTAAAAATTAAACATCAAATCTCTTCACGTGGCCATTCCAAGAGCTCACCAAGATGAAGGAAAACAAGTTAAAGCCCTAGCTGAGTGTCATCATTCAATTGCTGACAAGGACATCTCAAATCACGTCTCATATTTACTAGGTAATCAGATATATTAACAGAAAGGGAACTACTGTTGCAGTCTGATTTAGTAAAATATCCACAACAATTCGCTATAGAATCCCCGAGTACCTGATGAGTTCGGCCAGTGACAGGTTTACATAAGACTATGCTATGTGTTCCGTTGGTGCTTAACCGAGTGAATATTGTACAAGCCGTTTTCCCTCTCAGAGGCTTATTGCTCTGAGGATGGCCAAGCTGCATAAACAAGACAGTGTGTTAGAAAGCTGCAGGTCTGCAATGATAGAATGTCTGCTCTTCTGTTTCTGCAATGTGAAATAGTGGACATCCTATCCGCACTGGCAAAACCTCCATCTTCTCAGATAGATATTTGATATAAATGCACAAAGTAGTTGACACTGATCATGTGTTCCATGTTCTGCAAATTCATTGGTTTATGCACTAGCTAAGGGGTACTGAATCTATCATTGTAAGAGAACCTCTTTAGCAGCCTCCCTTCTGCATCTACTCCTATTTCTATTTCCAATAAATATTTTTTGGCCTTTCTCAGAAAAAAATGTATATTGTGGACGATTTAACAAGAAGAACACCATTTGCAGTCTCAAAAGAGGGCTCTAGAAACCACAAGAACAAAGTAGGGCGAGAGACAGGCCAAGGGACAAAAGAGCCTTCTTTGATGAGAATGGGTAAACAGTCTCAACTCTTGGAATCAGCTGGCTGGATGGTTGGCTGAGTGAGGGACATTGGCATAAATAGAGAGGAAAAATGAATTATCCTGGATTCTAAAAATGGTGCAGTAAAAGATGGTGGTTCCACATTGTTCAGGCACCGATTCTGGTCTCCATCATGGAATTGACCTTCAAAAGCATTTGCAGAATCTCAGTGCAAGCATAGGGGCTCGCATCATTCAAGAAGGGGAGGAAATGAAATCCCAGCCTTGTGATCTCAGATCCAATATTAGCTAAACTTCAGTGGGAGCCTTTAGAAGGGGCAATCCAGGAGTTGCCCAAGAGCTTACTGGTAGAACCAATGCTATCAAAACTCCAGTAATTTTAAGTATCATTTTTAGAAGCCCCAAAGACAGAAGTTGTTAGCTTATCTATATATTTGTTCCTCAAAATGCATGAAACAATAAAGCTATCTATGGAGGAGCGGATGACCCAGATTGCCAGATAACATAAGAATCCAGGAAATAACAACTTAAGACAAGTTCCAGGCAACTGAGACTGATAATATCTTGCTATATTAAGCCCCTCAAGCATCTAAATTGGTTCTATCATATGCTTGAACAAGACTTGCAGCAGTAACGAATCCGCTCGGATCAATATATATACAGCCCCAGCGAATTGAATGACTTATTAGAAGAAAATTCCAGCCGAAAATCAGTTATATTGTTAATAATCTAGCAAGAGGGGTTTCCATCAACAGAGGACTGTGAGAAACACCTTCCTCTGTCAACATTATCATGGTTTCCATGGATTTTTTTCTTTTTGGGTGGTTAGAGATGTTCAAGATCATTCGCATTTTCACTGATGCAAAAAGAAACAAGTGAATATATACCGACCAACCAAACTGTTGTTTTTTTTTTTGAAAGTTGGTATTTTATTTCATTCCTTGATGCCCAATTGGGCACCAAAATCAGAAACATGGCCGTAGGCCTTACAATATGAAATCAAGTAAACATGCATTCAGCAACATCTACAATTAATAATGCCTTACCTCAACTGAACTCCTTCCTTCTCGGGCATCATAGTCAACGCTTGCATTGACAATTTGCTGGAAAAAAAAAAAGGAACAGTTCGTTTCTTGTAAAACCATTAACAAGGATCAAAATCAGAACAAGAAAAGTAAACTAATATTCACATAGTGGCCTCTAAATGATTTCTCCCTGTTCCTGTCTAATAAGAAGCAACTTCCATTTTCCATCCTGAACAAGAAGGTCAACCAGGTTACTATGGAAAAATGGGAAGAAGTCCGTACCAGTAGGAGTCCCAAGCTGTGCTCTAGTCTTCTATCTTCTGCCCATCCTATGAGCTAGGACCCACTCACTTTCACTCAGATGCCCATAACACAGATTTTCTTATCTTTTTATAATAAAGACGATTTTTATCAAGCAAAAGCCGAAAGGCATTACAAAGCTAGCTGTTGGTTGCTGTTTCAACAAGGGTACTTAACACAGCAAATTGGCAATTATTTTATAGACTATGCACCGGGCAGATATACCTGCTTACTTTCTGTTCAGTAGCCTTCTTAAATACAAATATTTTGTGGGAAAAATAAGCATATTTTCCAAAGGAGAGAAGATAAAGGCCACAAGTGCTTCTGAATAACAGCTTCTTGTAGAAAGTTTTGCTATATCTGAAAAGGCAGCAAAACTCCTTTAACTGGTCTTTTGTAAGATAAAAAGTTCCTCACTGTTGTACGAGGCTTTTAACCTTGACAGCATCCAATGTGAAGTTGGTTTATAGCTGCAATTGATATGAGGATCAAGAACAATGCTTACTAGGCAGAGGCCACTACATATTTTAATGCAATTACTTAAAAGAGTTCTTCTCTAAGTTCTTCTTTCTATTTTTTGTTCTTAAACGAAGTACAAAAATGTTGAAATAGTTATTCTAATCATAAAGAATATAAAAGGATTAAGGATTTCCACAAAGCTTCATTTCTACTTCAAGATAGTCTCTTCTCGACTGTTTTGATCACCGACATCAGTTTGCAGGACAGAACATAAATCCACAAAGGTACAAATCTTGAAAAGAATCCAAGAATGTCGCAAAAGGAAAGTACCTAAAAGTAATCCACAAAGGTATCGATATACATCTAATGCATCACTTAAAAATTAAAGAAATTTGTAGCTCTATGAAAAATATTTTAATTTAATAGATAGCCATTAACTCGGATGAAAAACTTTCAGACTTGCAAGACTCAGATTGATCACAAAAAGATGTTGACTGCATATACAGATTGTATCACCAGGCATGTACAGAACAGGAGATAGAGCATAATGACAACCATTATGAAAAAATAGTTGAACCATTAGAACAATAATGATTAAACATTAAAGAAAGCCAAAAATACCTCTTCTGCAGGGAACACCCCAATTACTTTGGCAACATATTCTTTCTGCACCTTTCCTGCCTCAATCTGTGATTCCAACAAAGAGAAGATACAAAATGAAAATATTCAGATGACTGTAAACATTCGGAAGCTGGGAAGCTTTTCTCATCTTCACACTTATGTCACTAACTTGTTAAGACATGGATCCCTGTGGAATGACATTGCACAGTTCGGATTTTGGTAACTGTACTATGTTACTATAAAGTTTTGATAGCATAACCAGAAAGAGGCTAAGTTGAGAACTCTAGTGATATAATTTTTATAACTTTTCAATACTGTTTTATGGTTGTAAGCACAGTGAAGATTGTAAGGGCATTCTTATGTGAAATGAAAAAAACAAAAGATGTAGTACTCCCTCCAATTTGCTTCATTGTTTGACCAAATCAGTCCTTATTTTTAGTTTAATAAATTGGCCAAAACATTCTTTGATATCAATAAAACACAACTTTCAAAAAAAAAACATTCTATGGGTAGGTAAGAGTACCCAAGTTCATAGTTGTACATGTGCTCCACATCTCAGTATATTTGTATAAGAGTGGTGATTTCATGTGGAATAATAGTTCCCATTAATTCCACTTAGCTTTTCTTAGTTAGGAATTAGCCTTCTAACTTTGGTTTGTCATTCAAGGAAGCACCATCCCGACTTTAACATGATATCAGACTCCCATGTTCAAGCTGTGTTTGTTCTCCATGGTCTTCATTTAATGTTTTACAATTTTGAGTTAGGTTGTCAGTTTATGCCAGCAACAAATGCAACATGATACATCTCCCATATTGAGCAATCTTAGATTCCAGAGGTGTGAACACAATACAAGATACAACATATTTGTATACATAGTACATTTTTTAAGTACAACATATTTGATTAAATAAATAGATAATATAAAAAATACCATCCAGATTAGTATCTTGATAAGTACACAAAACTGAAACCCCAACCCTCGATTGACATGAGGGGATGTATTGGTGTATAAAAAATATGCCAATCTATTGTTTAAAAGGTGCTCCACATCTGGGATCGGTTTTCTTAGAAACATGAGAGAATAGCTTTGACATTAATCTAGACCTAGAACTAACATATGTTTAGTAGATTGAGAAAGTTCTCCTAAACTTGGCTAACATTTATCTAACCACTACAGACATCCAAAATACATACACTGGCTTTCAGTGCCAGGGTTTCATATATCAGTGTCGGATATCATATTTCCTTTTTGAAATGGTGATGATTTTTTTTATGTCTGAAAATCTCTTACAACATATGACATAGAATTACATATGGCACAGCGTTGGATCTCATATTGGATATCCCTGAAGTTGAGGAATGTTGACTAATACAAGTTAATTCAACCAATACGAAATGCTTATCTATTACTTAATTTAAACACCTAAATGCAACAAAAAATTCTTCAAAAAGGTAACCAATTAAATAAACCATTCACATCAATGTAACAATAGTAATACTTCTGACTGGAAATTAAAAAAATTGTTAGATGTACTATTCACATACATGTTGAGTTGAGAAACATTTTTTCACTTTTAGAGAAAAAAAGCACTAAAATGATCTGCTGCTTCAATCAATAGAAAGATCACTTTTTGGTCACTATGGGAATTATTTGGTTTAATTGTTTCAGCCCATCAGACACAAATTTTCAGTACTTAGATCAGACCTCATATGAGATAAATGGAGATAAATCAAGTATAATGAATTTGATCAATTGAAAGCATCCTTCTTATAGCTTTGGTGGTCTTTGGAATTGTGTACATTATAGTATTAAAGAATATTTAGCAAAGATATGTTTCTTGCAAGGAGTATATAAGAAACTTTTTTTATAGTGTGTGCATATAATGTTCATGGTTGTTCTCCTAAGGTTGTTTGACTATTTAAATGAAAAATGTCCAAACAGGCATCAATGTCAAGTTCAATTCAGTCCACCTAACCACTTGGGACCCAGTTGTCACAAATCTGAGTTAGTCTCCCCAAACTCATCCCAGGCCAGCACAAAATTTCTGATGACTCGGCTCAGATGGAAGATGTCTTAACCAAGACAATAAACCCTATTCACCATAATATTTCCTTGCTTGAAGTATATAACAAAAGCCCTACTTTTGAATGAACATACAAATGCACCGAGATATCCCCTCTCCCACAAGTATTTAAAATCAATTTGTAAAAAATATGTAAGTTGCATACTAAGTAGAAAAAGCAACAATGGCAACAGGAATGATTACACTGAGGTAGATGAAGTACCTGTTGCCTAAAATGATCTGCTTTGGTTGGATTTCTAGCTAAGATAAGAAGCCCAGAAACCAAGCGATCCAGGCGATGCACAGCTGTTCATTACTGGTTAAGGAAGAAAAAGTTGGAACTACACCAACCATGAGGAGATAGAAATCACGTAAAACAAAAGGAAGAATATAAACTAGATAAATATTTGTAGAAAACATAATCTGCACCAGATAAAGTCACCAACATTATTTGCAACTTTCTTGGATACGAAACACGGGTGTAATGCCATGTTCAGCTTGCAGAATGCCAACAACAGTGTTTTTACGATACTGGCCACAAGGATGCACCTAAAAAGACATTGCCAACTCAAAATGCACTTTCAAACAAGAAAATACAAAATTGTTCCGCCACTGTTTGTAACAGAAGCATCTAATAAAGATATTTAAATAATCATCAGTATTCCTGCAGTGAACATGATGAGTCCAAACCACCTAAATATAGCTCTTCTAGACAAAATCTGGGGAAGAAATTCAGTAACAATTAAACTTTATTGAAGGCTACAAGGTCAGGATGCAGATAAAGCGCCCAACATGGTCAGCTCAAGCTCGTGATATGTTTTTGTTGGATGAAAAACATTATAATTTCAGTACTTAGAAAGAGAATTAAATTATAATAAGAAAGCAAACATTAATGCACTAAAGTAAGAAGTTTCAAATCCAACTAAATTAGGTAGGTAAGTGGCAATACATATGAGATGAAGGAAACAGAAACAGCAATCCCTCTCTCACATTAATTCCAACTTATAATGGACTTCAGTAAAAAGGCCTTTGGAATGCTTACAGGGAAATTTTTCAAGGAAGAACGTTTAGTATTTTCAGAAAGAATAATGCTTTAAAAAAATATAATGACAGTGAGAAACAACAAAATCTAGTCAGAAATTCCGTTGGTGAGAGCAGTAAAGAAAACAGGGTAGAGCCACTACATACAGGAACAGATGGCGGCTTACAAACAGTTAGTACATCAGCTTCCTTTTGTAGAATCTGCAAATCCCAGGCCAACACTGGGGGCTCATGTCTACAGAATTAAATTTTAATCAGCAATTAAAGAGAAGATGACAAGATAATGATAGAAATCCAACCAATTGCTACAAATCATTTAAGTCTATTATTTTATAGGAGTGTTTTAAGATAGTTACAGCCTTGCTATTAGTCCTATATCCTCTTCTGGTAACTGAAATTCAACAGAAGCTTGAGCGTTATCCTAATCAAAAAGTTTGTGATACATTGTTCCTTCCATTTGAAGATATTGAACACGAATGATCTTCAGGACAAATATGACAGCTACATATTTGTATTACAAGTTGCAAGCAAGAAAATAAGCAACTTCATTGGCAAATCACCAGCGTCAACCATAGTTATAGGCTACACATAGACGCCTTACATATGAAAGCAAACAGTCAAAATTTACAAGCAAGAGCATTCATATCTGCTTCTGCACAGGCATCAATGTCCACCATGGGCCAAATAAAGGATGTATCTTATCCAAAAGCAGCTGTTGACAAAACCAAGGCATCAACCTTTTCTTGACCTGAATAACAGGGCCTACTGTTTTGATTCACCAATAAATAACTGCACTGGACTTTTCAAAAGTGTAATTTTGGACAAAATCTCATGCAGAGAGTTCTGATAATTGGGATTGTCAGCGGTGTGCAAGCTCTAGAAAAAAAATTCACATAAAAATACCACCCCTCAGGTGGTTGAGAGATGCTTTCCACATAACACAAAGTCTTCTCGATTGTAGATTTTGTCATTCTCTTAAAATAAAGAACACAGGAATTTAAGAATTCAAGAATCTACTTTTTTGTCAAAAACTAAATCAAAAAAATATGAATGGATTGTAGCCCATGATGCACATGGGACTGTAAAAGCTAATAATAGAGGAGCTCTAGTACTTAGACTGACCGAGCTCTAGCAAGCCATTGTAATGAGAATGACTGGACTCTGGGTAAGAAAAATGACCTGTGTAAGAAATGACTTATTTTTTGTGAGGACTGAACTCTGTAGAAAACATTCACCATCTGCTCGTCCACTTGGATCCTTCCAGATTTAACAGCATTGACCTGTGGAACCAACATTATCTCATACAATTAAATTTATCATAGTCCAAAGACAGATGTTCACCGTTACAAGCTTTTCTTAACCTTTAAAACCATCGAACAATTGATTCTGTAAACTTTCAAAGTGGAGAATTCAGCTTACGTAGTACTCATAAGGGCGTCCTTTGAACTCCTCTGCGAAAAGGTCAACGATCGTTTTTCCAGCCCATCGATTCTTGACCTGAAATTTCAGAACCGCTCTCAGCCACCAAAAAAAGGTGATATCCATCATATATACTCGGTTCTCCTTCGTTCCACTCTTTCACTTTAGCCCTAGCTTTTTCACGTAAACCATCATTTCAAATAAAATAACTATAACAAGGTCTAATAGGAGACGTGCAACGAGAAGAGCATTACATGGGCTATGAACTCGAAGTAATAAGGTCTGACATGGCGCCTTCCTGCAGTATTCCCGCCAAATTCGAAGCTTGCTAAATTATTCAAAAAGAATGTAAAAAGAAACGCCGAGGTTTAGGGCTTAAGGTTTTACCATTGCGGAAGATGTAATCGTGAGCTTCCGGTGGGTTTGCAGGAGTCTGCCACACGATTTCCATCAGAGAGCTCTCCTCTGACCTCCCTCGGAGGAAGGAAGAAACCAAGGCCAAGTTGCTGCAATAAAGAGATGCGAGCTTCGGTTAGTTCGCGGTCTATCGCAATATCAACTGTCGTAACGAGCACTTCCCCAGCAAACGAGCTAGCAAAAAGCGTCAGAATCAATGCGAGAGATCGGACCGACCGAACAGGACCTTTTCCGGGTTAAATCCACAAAACCCGGCCAGATTCAAATAAAACCACTACATCAGACCAGATTTTTTTGTTTACTAATTAACCTAAAGAAAAATGATTTCAGTACTATGAGTTTTTACTGTCAGTTTTTATATCCTGTAGTGGCTGTCCAGCTGGCAGCCTAGTTGGTAGTCCAGATAAGGTCTAGGTCACGCTGTAAAACCTCATAGTAAAATTTGGCAGTACAATTATCACCACTCTAACCTAAAATAAGAACGGTCTCCCCTCCAGAGTTCGAGTCCGACTCTTTCGTTTACCCCGGCCCCTTCCCTTTCTAATTTCCGGCCACCAATAGAAATCTCCAGCAATTTCGTCACTTAAGCAACGTTGTGAGGTGAGTCTTTTTTATACAATTCTGAATTGAAAGTTGTATTGATAATGTACTCTTCGAGTCAATGCCCAACTCCTATAAGAATATACTATTTCCAAAGCAAAAAAAACAGAAATATGATATCAATACTTCATGATTTTACTTCTAGGTTTGTACATCATGACATGGCTGCATAGTTAGCGGTCTAGGTAAGAGAAGATCTAGGGTTTAGGGTTTACCCATAGAATGATAGATAATATTTTATTAGAAAAATAAAATCTTGCAGATTTTATCTCCGAGTGACATTGTTAGGATCTCATAGAGACCTTTATGCCCCTGACCTGTAAATGGACCTTTATGAGCCTCTAAAATATCTTTCAGACTGTGACCAATGCCCCAGTTAGTCCTATACATGTGACCAGCTATCAGGAAAAGAATTGCAATAGCTAAATGATGGTGTGCAATATCGGTCAGCCATAGACCCCCTGTTACTGGGTCTAATCCTCCCCGAAAAGTAAGAAATTCCGCGTATTTTGACCAATTCTCTTGCTTGGACTGCAACATGGATGGCACGTCAGGATGTTAAGTCTTGGAAGTAAAAAGCCGCAATACTTATATCACCGCTCAAAACAAAACTATACAACTCTTTGTTTCCCTTATATATTTGTTTCTCTTTATATTCTCCCCAATTCCCTAAAATGGAAAGAACTAATAGCAATAGCAAACACATGATTTTCCTTCTCAACTTTCTCCATCAAGCACGAAATCACTAAGCCAGCCTGGTTTCTTTCGTTGTATTGCTTCACACGTTTCACCTCCTTCACCTTCCAAATTCTTCTTACTTAATTTTAATCTGCCCTAAGTTGAACTCATTGTCAGAATGGCTATTAAGCTTGGTGGCCCCAGCTTTGATCTTCTCTTCCTAGTCCTTAGTGGTCCCCATGTCAGCCTACTCCTTGAGTTGCTGGTGGACCTGCTCCTAGGTTTTATTGTCGTTGAAGATTCAACCAGCCCAGCCCATCTATCACCTTGTCCTCCCAATTGATAGAGTTGACTAAAAGGCGACCTTGTTTCATCTCAATGGTCTATGGGCAATTGACCAGAAGTTGTACTCCACGTTTGTGAAAGATATGTGAAGCTAAAAGGCTTAAGCTCTTCCATTTTTGGTAAAGTTGCATCTCCATTAAATCTTCTAATTGGGTAATTTAAGAGTGTGGGACCATTGCACCGAAGTAACTTGCTTCACCGTGCTTGGTAGGTTGCAATTTCACCAGCACCAAATCACCTATCTGAAAGATATGTGAAGCTAAAGGTTGCCATGTGGTTGCAAAATGTCATCTACAACGACCTCTAGCATAAGCAGGAATGGAGGGTGGGAGACGTTCGTAAAGGGCTCGGAAAGGAGACATAGCGATAGCTCATTGATGGCTGTTGTTATAGTGGTACTTTGTCCAACCCAAATATGAATACCATTGCTTGGGGTTTTTGATTGTAAAAGCTCTCAAGTATTGTTCCAAATAACAGTTCAACACCTCTATCAGTCCATTGGTTTGTGGGTGATAAGTTGAGTTCATCTTCAATCGGGTTCCCATCATTTCAAACAATTTCTTCCAGAATTGGCAAGTGAAAATAGTGTCCCAGTATGACACAATAGTTCGGGGTAACCCATGTAACTTGATTACCATTCCACAAAAAAACTCTGCAACTTTTGTGGCAGTGTAGTTTGCTGAGACCGCCCCATAATGAGCATATTTGGTTTGGCGTTCTATGACCACTAGAATGGTTGAATACCCTTTTGAAATTGGCAACCCACAATAAAGTCCAGCGCCAAGTCTTCCTACACTCATTCTTGTATCTCTAATGGTTGTAGCAACCCTTAAGGAGCTGTAGTGGAGTACTTAATGGTTTGGCAAGTCATATACTTCTCTACAAATTCTTTGACTTCCTTATGCATTCCTTCCCAATAGAAGTTTGCACTAAGTCAAATATATATTCGTTCAACCCCAGCGTGACCACCAGTGGATGATTCGTAAAACCCTTGTAACATCATTGTTTTCAACTTGGATTTCTTGCTCTAACAAAACCTATTCTTGTGGTATAATATCCAATCTAGCCATGAGAACACCGAATCAAGTAGTCCCATCTTGCAATTGTTTTTTCAGTACAAATCTGTGTATTCTTCATTCTCCTTTTGCAAATCCTCTAAAAAATCATATTTGCTTGATGAAAGGCAGCTCTAAATTGCATTGAATGTAACTCATGACATCTAAATAAGGCATCCGCTATTAAATTCTCAACACCAGCTTTGTACTCTAGTGAAAAGTTGTAGCCGACCAACTTCCTGAGGTAGTTTTGTTGTTCCATTGTCTGAATCACTTGGGTTTTAGATTTCTTTTAAACTCTTGTGGTATATACGAATGATAAAATGCCTCCCCAATAGGTATTGGCGCCAATTAGTCACTGCCTCGACCACCACCCTTAATTCACGCAAATAAGCTGAGGCTTTCATCATACGTGGTCCAAGTTTCTTGCTGAAAAAAGCCAATGGGTGCCCATCCTGCATCAAAACTCTCCCAATTCCCACATTGGAAGCATCTATTTCGACTATGAATGTTTTAGAAAAAAAATAGTAGTCGTAATACCGGTGTCTCCATCATAGCTTGTTTCAGATTTTCAAAAGGTGTAGTAGCCTAATTACTACATTGGAAACTATACTTTTTGAGTAACTCTGTGAGAGGGGCAGTGATCATTGCGTAGTGAGCTACAAACCGCCTGTAATAATCTATTAACCCCAAAAACTCTCACAGTTGTTTCAAATTCTTCGGTTGTGGCCAACTTGTCATTGCTTCTACCTTGGCAAGATCCGCCCTCACTCCTTGTCTCACTAAGTTCCCCAAGTAATCAATGGTAGTCTGAAAAAATGGCATTTACTTTCCATGACAAAAAATCTATTATCTAAGAGGCATTGAAACACTTCCTACAAATGTTTTACATGTTCAATCACATTTTTGTTGTAAATCAGAATATCATCGAAGAACACAATGACGAACTTCTTGAAAAATGGTTTGAAAACTTGATTCATTGCAACATAAAAAGTGGACAACGCATTGGACAAGCCTAAACGACATCACTATGAATTCATAGTGATCGTTACGAGTCCTAAAGGTTGTCTTGTAAATGTCTCTCTTTGTTCATTCTCATTCTGTGATACCCAGCATGGAGATCTAACTTAGAAAATATTGCAACTCCTCCTAGTTCATCTAACAACGCATCAATCGTGGGAATAGGAAATAGATCTTTAACGGTAAGAGCATTGAGTGATCAATAATCCACACCAAACCTCCATAATCAATCCTTCTTAACTGACAACACCAAAGATGAGTAAGGGTTGTTGGTGTGGCATATAAATCCACATTCAAGCATTTCTTTCACAAGTTTTACCATAATATCTTTTTGAAAATATGGATACCGATACGGTCGGACATTCATTGAAGTTGTTCGTGGTTGCAAATGAATTTGGTGATCAACATTGCGAATGGGAGGCAAATGTTTAGGTTCTTCAAAAACTGAATAGTATTGTTTGATGGTCCCGTTTCCCACTAGTGGTAAAGTTTGTTCCAGTTATTCTAATTCAGCCATGGCTGCCTCTTCAAGCTATCCCTTTTCCCTTGTTGCCTCCATTGTGTAAATTCCACTCACATCTCCCTCCTGTAGCAATGCATTAATCTTAGAATAAGTAACCTGGCGTGTGGTTATTTTTTTGTTTCCAGCCAACTTCACTCTTTTTTTTAAAAGGTGATTTTTATCAATTCTTGATCAACTACAAATGAGCCCTTTGGTTACATTGCCTCTATGGAGCTTCCCACACCTCTAGTTGAGGCAAGCTTACTCCATTTTTAGCTAGCCCATCTGCTATGCTGTTTACCAACCTTGGAATATGATTTCAGGTACAACAGGTCCTTTCCCCTAAATCCCATATTTCTCTAAATTCTGGAATGAGCCTCTGTGGTGGTGCAGTTTCTCTTTTACACCATCTAATTACATTCAAAGAATCTCCTTCTACTTGGAGTGGTCCATTAAGTTTCTCTACAAAAAGTACCCTTTAAGAGTGTCATTGTTTAAGCTTTAGTTGAATCTATGTGTCCTAAAGGACCATATAAAGGAGGATGTTACTATTGTCACTCATTCTAAAAACCCCTCCAATGCCTGTTGGGCCTGGGTTGCCCATGGAGGAACCATCTATATTCAGTTTGGTTACCCCAAGTTCTGGAGGTTCTCATTGGACTTGTGCTGGCGGTTAATGCAGGGTATTTAGACTAGCTATTGTGGGCCATGATATCCTGAGGTTATCTGCATTGAACTCTTGAAATTCCTTTTTTGTGAGCAGCCAGCTAATGATGTTATTGTGAATTAAGTTAGCAACCTCCTTGCAGTCTCTTGCTTTATTAGTGAATACTTTTTTTTTCTCTCCTGCCATACTGCCCAAGGGATTATCCCAAGTGTGGCATCATAATAAGCCTTCCTCTTATGGTGCTGGAGACTCCTCTCAGCTGCTCTATGAGTTCTAGAAATTTTGCAGCCATAATGGTAATGATTCTAAACAGATCTAAGAAGTAACACCAGATCTTCTTTGTGAAATTACATTCCAGTAGAATGTGTTGTGAGATCTCATTTACATCCCCAGGGGAAACAAAAGTGAGGGTAGTGTCATACCCCTTTGTGCTAGTTGAGTCTTTTATTAGGAATTTTTTATTGAGAGCAGACCAGGGGAAGAGCTTAACCTTTGGAGGGATGCCTTGACTTCCACATTACTAGTCTTTTTCTCATCTTTTCTAATAATGGGTCCCAAAGGTGCTTGTGGGTTGTACCTTGAAACATTGGGAGGCCCAGATGGCGATGGGGAGGGTTCCCATCTCACACCCCAATGTTCAGCAAGTTCCTCAATGAATAGCATGGTCTCATCTGCAAAATGGAATTAAGGGTAGGAACCCATTTAGAGGGTGGGTTAGCCAATTTGATTGAAAGAGCTGCCTAAAATTGGTCATCATGCCTTTAGCCACTACGTCAAGTATGAAGGGAGAGAGAGGGTCACCTTGTCTATTTCACCTCCTACAATAGAAATAGCCAAAAGTCCTCCATTGATGGAGATAGACTATTTGGGCAAAGGAACTAAGGCCAAAAACCCATCTCTTTCATAATCAGGTTGAGGTATCTCCAATTTACCATGTCAAATTTTTTTTCTAGATCTAGCTTAAGGATAAATTTGAGAGTCCCTTACTTTGAGAAGGCATCAACCGCTTCATGAACCATCATGGCCGAGTCTAAAATTTGCCTCGAGGGGATGAAGGCACTTTGCTTTTGGTTTATGATTGATGTTAAGACTTCTTTTAGTCTTGTAGCCAGTACCTTGGCAATGAGCTTGTACACTCCAGATACTAGACGTAAAGGCTGGAAGTCCTTTATATGCTCTACTCTTTTTTTCTAGGACTAACGCTATTATCGAAGCCCCAAGACTTTTGTATGAAAGGCCATTTTCATAGAAGTTTTGGAACAAAGCAAACATATCATCCTTCATGAATTGCCAAGATTCTTTGAAAAACTCCCCATTAAAGCATTAGGTCTAGGGGTTTTGTCCTTTGGCATGGTAGTGACTATCCTTTCTATTTTTTGAGAGTAAAGGGATTTCCATGCTTTCTTTTTGCTGCTGGGTCAATTGAGTGAATGCGAGCTCTTTAATGCCGGGCCTACAATTATCATTGGTGCCAAAGAGGTTCTTAAAGTAGCCCACAACCTCATCTACTACGCATTCTTTTTCCTCAATTAGCTCTCCATTTATCATTAGAAAGCTAATTCTATTAGCTCTTCTCCTGTATGAAATAATGGAGTGAAAAAATGCATAATTTGTATCCCCTTCCTTCAGCTACCTATATTTGACCCTTTGTTTCCAATAAATGCATTCTCTATGATTTACGTGCCTTAGCATACCAGCTGAATTTTCTCTATCTCGAAATTCATCATGAGATAGGTTTATTTTTCTTCAGTTCTATCAAGGCCATCAATGTGTAATTTCAATAGTCTTTTTTGTGCTTCAGTTGTAGCTTTTTGCAGCTTCACCCATTGAATAATTTCCTGCTTTATTCTTCTTAGTTTTTGGGGAATAGCAGTTGCTACATGGTGGCTCATATCTTGTTGATCTTTCCACCACTTCTCTAATTTAGCATTAGAAGCATGTTCTGCTAACAATTTGTTCTCAAACCTAAAAGGTTTCTTTTTCCTTGCACTCAATTTTGTGTCAAGAAATATAGGCCAATGGTCTAATGTCATTTTTCTAGTACCTTACCAGAAATATATCAATCTTGGATAATACTGGTCTTTCTTGTGTTATTAATTCATGTAAATACTTTTCCAGCAGTTGGGATTTCTTCTAATTCATGTGCAGCAATGAAATCGTTAAATTTTCTCATTGTAGTGGTTATTCTCCTAGCAGGGGATTCTCATTCCTGAAACTCATGGCAATAAAATCCCCAGCTAGTAGCCAGGGTTTTTCCCATCTATTTAATAAATCACTTAGCTCAATCTAGAATTGATTATTGTTTGAGTGAGAGCATGGTCCATAGACACCCTACACACCAGCTTTGATTTTGTATTTTATCTCAAATTTTGAGGTCCAGGTGAAAGCCCCCTCTTCTGAGTCCTCAACTTCAATTAAATTAGGGTCCTAGAAAATTAAAATGCCCCTTGAAGTGCCCAACCTGCCCATTGTTTTCCAGCAAGGGTGAGAGAAGGGTGAAATACTTCTAACAATTTCGTCAGACATTAATTGGACTTTAGTTTCTTGCAAAATGACAAAAGGCATTGCATTAGATGCTAATACATTCTTTATGTTGGGTTTTTTTCGGGGTCTGCCAAGTCTCTTACATTCCAGGAATGGGTCTTATTCTTAATAGTTGTGGTGTCTTCCAATTTCTCGCCTCTCAGCATATCCTTTGCCTCTGGGTGTAGGGGTGGTCTTCTTCCAGCAAAACGTGCAGAACGAACTTCCTCTAGAATTTGGGTCAGATGGATGATAGTGGCCTAGTCCTCTTCAATATACCTTCCATTGTTTTCTTCTTTGCTCTCCAGCCATGATGTAGCTGCAGGATCATTAATGTATCGATTGCGTGCACAAGAGGTGGGTGCACCACCTCATGGGGGTGGTGTGTGAGGACTTTGTTCCTCCCTTCGTGGTAGACTATTGGCTCCTCATCAGCTTGGAGGGACCATCGTCGAATGTCTTTAGAGTCCCCATGGCCCTCAAGAAAGTATTCCGAATGAGGGTCTTCCTAATGTGGCAGGGACGGGGGAGGAGGATCGAATATTATATCTCGATGGGGTGGCATTGAGACAAGCTGGCTCGACTGAAGGGAGGGGAGAGAGGGGGGGGGGTGGTATGTGCTCTCTTGCTCTAAGTTACGATTACAGGCGTCCTATTGCCTAGCTGAATGGGGGTTTGGATGTTTTCCGGCGAGAAAACTGGATTGTTAAATAGGCTTTGCGGGTTGGGATACCATTATTTGACCTTTTGGGGTTTGCAGTTCTACTGGATTTTTGTAGGACAGACCATCAGTCTGTGGACTATCTAGGAGACTAGTGAGAGCAGTGTACCTGTTTGTAAGGTCTAGGGGCGGTAGAGTATAGACTGTTTGAGCTTCTGTCACTTCATCTGGGCTAGCGTTCCCCCTTTCCCGTTGGAAATATAAGTTTGAAGTTTGAATTTGGTGCATCGATAAATCTCTTTCGAGTTCAATTTCACGTGCTCTGCTTTCATTTCATTGCCAAATGTTAAAAGAGAAATCATGAGTTTGACTGTGTGATGTGGCTCGGTTCTAACTCAAGGTCAACTCAGTCCTTCACTTAGTATCGTCCTCTTTGGTGCTGGTTCCAAGGAGTTAAAGTCTGGAATTCCTATCACCGTAAAGGACCGATGACCTATAGTAATTGTACATTTACTAGTTCGTTGGCCATTTGTCAGTCCCCTTACTCAGCAAGCTTTTTCTTCGACTCACATCAAGCATATTTTTTCCAATAGAGACCCCCTCGACGACTGTGGAATCCGTAGGTGGTGAGCCAGAATCCCGTTGTTCGCCGCTTAATCTAGGTATGTGAGCTCCTTCTCTCCAACCACGCTTTGCAAATCTTTTCTTTATCTCTTTCCTCATTTAGCCAAAGAATCCAGCGACCACCTCCTAAATTGGAGATTTCGGTAGGTAATCAAGGGTTGTCGTATTGTGAAATTTTTGACTATTTCTTTTGGGTCCAAAAGTGTTTTAATCGCAGTTTCTCTTCTCCTTGAGTCCAGGATGCTGCCGGTAATGTGAGGTGCATCGGCTCAGGTGGATCTATTGGATTTATATGTTGCACTGGATTTCCTGCCTCTGTCTCAATATGGATTCCTTCATCCAATAGTTCATTGAGTGCCTTCGCCAGAAGATCCCAAACTTGCACATTTGGGGGTTGGGGGTTCTTGGGCACTGGGGTGCCGGGGTCCTGGGGTTCGGGAGTTCAGGAGTTCTGGGGTTTGGGAGTTGTGGGCTATGTCAGGTTTTGGGTTTCAGGGTTATGGGTTTCAGGGTTTTGGGTTTCAGGGTTTTGGGTTTGGGGTTGGGGTTCTCGGGTTGGGGTTTTGGGTTTGGGGTTTAGGGTTTGGGTTGGGGTTTGGGGTTTGGGGTTGGGGTTTGGGAGATGTGGAGATGGGCTTTGGGGTTCGTGTTTTGGGGTTAGGGGTTTATGGGATTGGGGGTTGGGGGTTGGGGGTTGAGAGATTCGGGAGTTGGGGGTTCTAGGGTTGGTGTTGAGGATTCGGGATCAGGGGTTTTGGCGTTACGGGTTCGAGGGTCGGGGTTGTGGGGACCCGGGGTTCTAGGGGCAGCATGGGAGGGGGCGGTGTGCTGGGGGTCGGTGTGCGGGGGTGCAGGGGGCTGGGGAGCAGGAGGAGCCAGGGGCCGGGGTGCCGGGGCCAGGGGGTGCACTAGGGCCTGGGGTAGGGATGTAAGCGGGTAAAAAAGCACGGGTAATGGGTTTCCGTCACCGTTTATTTTTTTGAAACTCTTACCCGTTTCCGTCCGTATCTGTTTAGTTCCGTGAAGTCCTTACCCGTTTATTACCCGCCGGAAAACCGCGTAATCGGGTAATAAACGGGTAATAAACGGGTAAATAATAAAAATATATAAATCACAAAAAACCCAAAAAAAAGGAAACATTAAGAAAATTACTAATAAACAGTCAAATACAACACTTTTCTAGAGTTCAAAATACAAGTTACATAACACAAAAATAAAAAACAAATATAAATTGTCTCCTACACTTAAACTTGACTAGGGACTAGAGAGGGACTAGAGAGGGAGAAATGAGTCAATGACTAGAGACTAGAGAGGGAGCAATGAGTCAATGACTAGAGACTAGAGAGGGAGGGAAAACCAATATTAGAATATTAATTAATTAGAGAAGTAAGTAACTAGTAATGAAAATCAATGATATTACTTATAACTTATTAAGAATTTAGGGTATATGACGTAAAATGTTATGGGCCAAAATATTTGAATTATGTAAGCTAATTGAAAAAATATAAAATCATCTTGTGTATTTGTTAATTACTATGTTAATCTTTATAAAATTTTTATTATGAATTATAATAAGTTTATTTTTGTATGATAATTGTTTACATTTATAAAAACAATTGTCATTTGTATAAAATCAGACATTTATAAGAAAACTAAATTTTTTTAATCTTAGATTACTCATACTACCTTATTTAGTTAATTATGAATTTATAATATATGATTTATCCTTAATGACTATGAGTCTATGACTATGACTAAGGATTCTTTATGAGACCATGAGTTAAAGTCAATATATATTGACTTCTAATAATTACCAAAATATATAAATATATTCAAATTCTCTCCAAACTTTTTAACTCTACAAATTTTTATAATAAGTGATAAAAAATATAATAAGGTTATTTATGTAAAAATAAATATTTTATGGTTAAACTAAATAGATATATAAATTTATAATATTACCCTTACTTAAACGGTAAACGGGTAAAATGGGTTCGGAAGAGCTATTTCCGTTTCCGTCCGTTTATTAAACGGTAGAGCGGGTAAAAGATAGAGCGGTAAATGGATAATAATATTTTATTTCCGTTTAGTTCCGTATATTAATCGGGCGGACGGTAGAGCGGGTAATCGGCTCCCGTTTACATCCCTAGCTAGGGGGTGCGGGGGCCAGGGGGGAGGTGCCGGGGGCGGTGGTGCCGGGGCCAGGGGTGCCGGGGGCCGGGAGGTGCGGGGGTGCTGGGCGGCGGCCGTCGGGGCCGGCGGGGGTCAAAAATTCCAAAAAAACGGTGACTTGGATTGATACGTGCATGTAAGTTGTATCAAAGGCATCTTGTACTCAGTTAATTAAAATTATTTTTTTGTTTACTTTAATTGGTGATCTTATTAAATTCCTTTTTAATGCAGGCACAAGGCAACCTGCACCCGACATTAGGGTGGTCTATGACTAGTCACTAGGGAGGTTAGTATTCTTTAAAATTAACCTCATTTTCAATTTTGACATAAATGTTGATTTGAAAAAAATTACGTCATTTCTTTAGCATAATTATACAATCACGGCCTCTCCATAATATTACACTACAGTGAGTCTTCTTAGATGCATGGGAAATAAAATATAAATAAAGAACAAAAAATCAAAAAAAAATGATAAATGTATAAAAGTGGTATTTAATTATTTATAACAACATTATAGAAGTAAACAAAAGACAAAAAATCATAAATACCCCTCTCATTTTCGTCAAATCCAAAAAATTAGTGAGTAAATTCTATTTTTGTAAAACCCAACAATAGTACAAAGTAACTTCTTTTAACTAGTTTAACGTAATATAGTACCAGTTTTAATTAAAATTAAAACTGCAAAAATAAGATTAATGAAAATATATACACATATAAATTAAAAATTACAGCTAAAAAATCCATCCTTTTAATATCATTAATAATTTTTTAGCTATATAATCAACATGGTATTCTTATGTTTCTTAATGCAGTTATTCTCTTTCTACTACATATCATTTGTGCAAGTTTATCTTCTAAGCATTACGTAGAATAACAGATTAAAATCTTAAAATTAGTTTTGGTAGGGATGCGTTGTGCCTAGCAGCTCTGATGAGAGTGTTTTCCGTTGCCTATTGACGTTATCCTCTTTTTATGGTTCAGAATTTTATAGCCTGCAGTGTACCAAATCCACCAAGCTCGATTGACAGTGATCTTTCAATACCCCGGTGAAAATATTTTGAAGATGAAATAGTGGTTTGAGTTTAATTTAATTGATGCCATGCTAAAAGTGAACTCTAGCTGACAGACGAGTGGATACGTTCAATACTAGGCAACTCTGTGATTTCTTATGGCATGTGATCTCCCTTTAACCGGTAGCCTCTATTCATCAGAATTATGTATTGCATTTTCTTATCCATCTTTATTTCATCTTTAATCCTTATTTATTTCTTTATGATATTGACATTCTAATCTCTTTAACCGTCGGAGTATTATGCTGGAGATGGTTTGATGGTATTATGAGGTGGTCGATAATCTTGCTAGTTGGTATTCATCCTGATGACTCTGATCCTGTGAGTAGTGTAGTGCACATTCTAGTTCTACTTAATTTGTTGAATAAAAATGATTGTAGTTTAGTACTTCATAACATTGTCTAGTCTTTTTGAGCTATTATAACTGAAACCCAATTTTAATGTTATTAGAATGGTGCATGTGTGATACGGGGCGCAACTTGCCTATGCACCTAAACACAATGTGTTTGGAGTGCGGACATGCGTAAGACGGCACAGCAATGGGAGACACGCACTTTCATTTGCATGGCAATTGACAGACCAGCATGCGCATGTGGGCTACACGCACATGAGCCACATGCATATTCGAATGTGTGCGCAGGGCCGCATGCCCATGCGCACGGGCATCCAGCAGATCCGGATGCGCGCTTGGGGCAGCATGCGCATGCCTAAGTGTGGGGTTACGATCTAGTATCCCCACTCATGCAGCCTCAAGGGAGTAACCACAAGCGGCTCAAGCACCGACGTGCATAGAAACATCAAGGTGCAATCCAGACCAAATGCTGCAACTTAGAGAAGGAGGAGCATACTTATGGCGGGTCTGACCAGCATATGATGACATAGCAGCTGACATGGCATTTACAAAACTTGGCACATGAGGTGGCACATGACTTGGCATGTGAGGTGGCACTTGACTAGGCATGTGAGGTTGCACTTAACTAGGCATGTGAGGTGGCCCTTGACTAGGCTTGTGAGGTGAGATGCATGAGTTGACAAAGCACATAGGGAATGTGCTTAATAGCTGGCACGAGTTAGTTGAGGTTTGAAGTCAAATAAATCCATTCAAATGAGTTTGAACAAGTCAGCTAGAGACTAGGAGGTTTTCGTTAGATCTCCTCACATATGAGGCAACTGTATACTATAAATAGCTTTGTAGAATAGCTTGAAATCACTTCATTAATCAATTGAGGAATCATTTCCTCCTAATCTCGTATTTATTCCTACCTTAAAGTTTTGAGGGTGGTCTAATACTTACAACAGTGTTGCTACGCTAACTCTTGTATGGAAGGCTGACCAGCACCTAGACGGACTTGGTGGCTAGGCCACACGTTGCAAAAGGCTAAGCTCAGGTCGTGGTCAATCCAACGGCATAACAATTGGGATCAAAGCAAAAGATTAATCCAATGGCAAATTTCTAGACTGAAATCCCTCCAACCAAGGGAAAGGAGTGTGACTAAGTCTGAACTTCATTTTTCTTCTCTTAAAGATAGAATGGACAAGGTAGAGGCGAGTTGCTTGGAATTAGAAGAACAAGTATTTAAGAACCTCAATTCTAGAAATGGGAGTTCAGAAGCGGTTCATACCTTGGAGGAAAATGCCCCAACGCCATGACAATATTTCAGGTACCCCTAGATGAGGTACGGAACAAGATCGACGAATTACAAACGAGACTTGCATTGCATGAATGTATTGTAACAAACGGAGGTGCAACCTTGAATGGAGCAGCAACCAAGATCAAAGTGCCTAAACCGAAGCCTTTCAATGGGGTAATACATCCTAAAATCATTGATAATTTTGTGTGGCAAGTGTCGTAGTACTTCCATTCCGCCAAACTCATGGATGAGGTACAAAAGGTAAGCACTGCTTCTATGTTCCTTGTCAATAATATTGTACTCTGATGGAGTAGAAGGGCTACGGATGGGGAGTCAGACACTTCGACCATAAGGACATGGGAGGATTTCAAGGACTTGAAGTCACAATTTTTCCTTATCAGGTTCAAAAGGGGTTGAGAGTCTTGTAACAAGAAAACACCATTAGAGAGTATGTACAAAAATTTACTTCTTTAATGTTGTGCATTACTGATATGTCCGATCAAGACAAACTATTGAGACGTGTAAGTCATGGATACACAAAAATAATCACGAACAAAGAGAAGACATGTACATCAAATCAACCAAGCTCTAGGTATCCTAATGGGATACTGAGATGTAAATAGAGTTAGAGTTAGGTAGGATTTTATTATGTAAAATTTTATAAATAGAGTTCATGTACAGATCTATCAGAGGTAAAGAAAATTCATTCTTCGTCTTCGTCTTTCTATTTTTCTCTTCCAAAATACCCAAATCCTACATGGTACCAGAGCGGGATTGAAATTGAGAAGAAAAAAATTATTTGTTCGTCGTCTCCACAGAGAATCGTTGTCGAGAGCTTAAAGGAAGCCCTGGTCTCGACGGAAGCTCTGGTTCTCGTCAGAAATTCTACTTCTAGGTGGAAGTTCTGCTTCTCGACCATCACCTTCTTCCGAGATTTGCCGCTACCAACTTCGGCCCTCGCTGCTGCTGCCAACTTCGGCCCTCGCCGCCGCTGCCGACTTCGGCCCTCGCCGCCGTCATTGCCTCTGGCCCTCGCCTCCTCGGACTCTCTGCCTCGAGCTTGTTTCAGAAGAGCAATACATAAATAATTCTCGTAACTTAGGGATTTATTTCTTCCCGGCCCGATCACGAACGTCAGACCGACCCAACCAGGCCGATTTGACCCGGACAGGTCCAACCCATATATATTTTTATATTTTTTATTTAAACAAAAAAATGGGTAAAGATGGCTGACATTAACGTCAAGCTAGTACGTGAAGTGGACAAGGAAGATTCATCTGGGAAGATCTCCGGTGATAAATTCAATGTGGCTGGTATTGCCCAGGCAGCATAAATCAACATAGGAGCAAGAAAGAATTCCAAATTCATTTATGAAGAACCTCCTGAACACAGAATAGAGGCTTGGAGTGCTAGAAACCAGATGGTCATGTCATGGATTTTGGCAAGTCTTGAGAGTTGTATCACTTCAGTGGTTATTTACCTCGACAATGATTATGAGATGTGGAACAAGCTGTGAAATAGGTACTCTCAACTTATCTCGGGTTTATGACTTATATGCAAAAAATTTCTATCTTAAGCGTGAAGGAAAAACCTTTGGCGACTTTGCGGGAGAATTCGAGGCTGTCATTCAAGAAATCAATAAGTAGCATCCTTCTACCCGAGACGAGACCCTGGTGAGAAGGCAGGGAGAAGAGTTGATCATTGCCCATTTTCTTCATGCTTTGGGACCAGAATATGAGCCCATTCTGGCATAGACTCTTGCACGAACAGATAAGCCCACATTTGAAGATGTGTATGGTTGTCTTATGAGAGCTGAACCAGCAGTGCCAAACAACGGTTCTATAAACCAGTCAGACTCATCCGCAATGGTTGTACAGGGAGGTATGAAATATACAACGAAAAGTTCTGAGACAGGAGGAGACAATGAAAAAAATAGAGACCATTTTAATCCATGCCCTCAGTGTGCGTTGAGAAATCACCCACTGAACATTGCTGGAAGAAATATGGAAGACCTACCCGGACCAAACAAAAATGAACAATCTACTTGGACCAACCAAGCCACTCAGAATAACACTCAGACTCAGTTGGATACTCTGAAAGTAGAGTTACAGAACTTGATGAACCGAGTTGGTCAGCTTGCATCTGCATCTTCAGAACCTACTGCAACTTTAGCCCATACAGGTAATTCTGCACTACATGTTAAAAAGGGAACACCTACCTAGGTCATAGACTCTGGAGCCTCTACACACATGATAGGTACTCCTTCCTTGTTATCGTCAGTTCATTATCATTTGTATCTTGGTTATGTGTCCATTGCCAATAGTTCTCGGTCTCAAGTCACTGGAATTGGTACCTTATCTTTTCAATACAACTGCTCTTAGTGGTGTTCTTGTTGTCCCATCTTTTCCGGTCGATCTCCTTTCCTTTAGCCAGTTAACAAAACAATTAAATTGCAAAATATTATTCTTTTCTCGACAGTTGTATTTTTCAGGACCTCAAGACGGGATCGACAATTGGTACGGGGATTGAGAAAGGTGGTGTGTACGTTCTGGAGCAGTTTCAAACTTCAGTTGTTTGTCTATTCCTCTCACCAATGGAGTGACACACTTGTTTGGGTCACCCAAGTAAGGGTAAACTTTTTCAAATGGTTCCTTCATTGCCTAGAGGGTTTTAAATAAACTATGAAGCATGCCAACTCAATAAGCAACACAAAGTCCCTTTTCCCTCAAGAGGTAGTATATTTGTGTCTTCTCCTTTTGAAATAGGTCATTCAGATATCTGGGGTCCTTGTCCGGTGTCTAGTCTAAATGGTTATCGTTATTTTGTGTCTTTTATTGATGATTTCAGTCATGTTTGTTGGGTCTATATTATGAAGCAAAAATCTGAGGTCTATAGCATTTTTCAGCAATTCTATGATGAAATAAAATCCCAGTTTGATTGCTCAATTCAAATTTTACAAAGTGACAATGGTAAAGAATATGTTTCCACTGAGCTTCTCTCTTTCTATGTTGACAAAGGTATTTTCCATCAGTTTTCATGTCCATACACCACAACAAAACGGAGTTGCAAAATGCAAAAATAGACACTTCTTAGACACCACACGATCCTTGTTGTTCCATATATCTGTCCCTCACTATCTATGGTGTGATACACAACTAACAGCATGCATGCTCATCAATCGAATGCCATCTTTCGCCTTAGAAGGATGAGTGCCACTCCAAGTCTTGTCCCCCGGATCTCCTATATACTCGGTTGAACCACATGTTTGGATGTATATGTTATGTTTAGAACACCACCAGAAAAACATAGTTTTAGGGTACTCGAGACAATCAAAAGGGTATAAATGTTATCACCCATCATCTCATCGTTGGTTCACATCCATTCAGGTGTTCTTTTTCGATAATGTTCCCTATTTTGGCGGTGGGTCCGAGTCCCCCTCTATGTTCCTTTCAGATAGGTTGCAATGTCCACAGGAGCTTCCAGGGACGGAGCGTGCACCAGCTTATCTCCTGCACCTATTAAACTCCCAGACAAATCAAAATCCTCTATATCTCCATCTTTTGATTTACACTTACCTATTGTTGTCCAGAAAGGGGTGTGTTTTTCTACTCAACACCTTATTTCCAATTTTATTTCACTGTCACAATTATCTCCTCCATATAAGTTGTTTGTTTCCACTGTCTACTCCACCATTGTTCCTCGCTCGGTGTCAGAAGTCATGTCTAGATCAGAGTGGCAGCAGGCTATGTTTGATGAGATGCAACCACTTGAGGACCAACATACTTGGGATTTATGCAATGCCCCACCAGGTGCGAAAATTGTTGGTTGCAGGTGGGTATATACAGTAAAATACAATGTAAAAGGCGAAGTTGCACAATTTAAAGCACGCCTTGTGGCCAAAGGCTATACTGAGACCCTTGGGATCAACTGCGATGAGACTTTCTCCTGTTGTTCGTTTAAATTCTGTTTGGATCTTATTATCTGCTGCCCTACACCAATTGGATGTAAAGAATGCTTTCTTATATGGAGATCTCCAAGAGGAGGTATATATGGAGCAACCTCTCGAGTTTGTTGCTCAAGGGGAGGAAAGCAAGGTATGTAAATTGCGCAAGTCTTTGTATGGTTTATAATAGAGTCCCAAAGCATGGTTTGAAAAGCGGAGTCAGGTGATGTTCTCGTTTGGTTTCGGATGATATTATTATCTTGAGAGATGACCATGCTGACATAATAGAAGTCAAAAAGTATCTTGTATCAAGGTTTCTGACTAAGGACCTTGGTTCTTTGAGATATTTTTTGGGCATTGAAGTAGCACGATGTGCTGCTGGTTTACTGTTGACCCTGAGGAAATATGTGTTGGACATGTTAACAGAAACAAGTTTATTAGACACGAGGCCAGCAAAGACGCCCATGGACCCGAATTGCTCTTTCTTCGACACAGATTCTCCAGCGCTAGAGGATAAGGCACGTTATAGAAGATTGGTTGGAAAATTATTATACGCAACAATCACAAGCCAGATATTATGTTTGCTGACAGTTTTGTGAGTAGATTCATGAAAGAACCACAGACAAATCACCTTGAAGCGGTTTATAGAATTCTCAGATATTTAAAGAAGTCACCAGGTAAAGGAATTCTATTTCGCAACAAAGGGCATACAAATATAAGTAGAGCCCGGATGCAGACTATGCAGGATCTAAAACTGACAGAAAATTAACTAGCGGTTACTGTGTGTTTGTAGGTGGAAATCTTGTGACATGGAAGAGCAAGAAATAGTCTGTTGTAGCAAGATCAAGTGTTGAAGCCGAATACTTAGCTATGGCTCACACTGCTTGTGAAATTATATGGGTTAAGTCCTTGGTCACTGAGTTTGGCAAGGAAGTAAATCTGCCTATGCTAATGGAATGTGATCATAAAGCTGCAACCTTCATTGCCAACAATCCACTTTTTCAAGAGCAAACCAAACACATTGAAGTAGACTGCCATTTCATTTGAGAACAGGTGATGTTCGGAACTATCTCTACACCATATGTAAGAAGTGAAGACCAAAAGGCTGATTTGTTTACCAAAGCTCTAGTAGGAATCAGATTTGAATACTATGCAACAAGTTGGGACTACATGATATATATATATATATATATATATATATATATATATAGGCAAGTAAAAGCACAAGTACAAAGAATAATTATTTGGTAGATGCTATTAAAGAATTAATTCCTATATTAAGTGGAAAAAATCTTATTGTAACTAAAAATGAAAAGTCCAAATAATCTCAATGCAATATAAATGCATACGTCATAATATAGTCTTTTTAATTCTCAAGATCCATTAAATGGGGCTTGGTAATTTCTTATCCATCCTTTAGGCAAGGCTATATTATATAACTTTTTTTTCTATCCGATCTCGTTAGAATTTTACTTTTACGTTATATGCATATGGTTCAATTAGACGCCATACTTTCGTTTTGTATCTCTTCCTTGATTTACAATGAGGGATTTCTTTCTATCCGCCTTTAATCCATATTTTTCTGTTTATTCCTTACTATAGCCTTTAGTCCATATTTTTCTTCCTATTCCATTACTATTGCATTTAATCTATTTTTTTCTTCATTTTCCATTACTATATAGCCTTCAGTCTATATTTTTTTTTATTCCCATACTACAACCTTCAACCCATACTTCTCTTCATATTCCCATTCTATAACCTTCAGTCCATACTTTTGTTCGTATTCCCTTAATGTAGCTTACATTCCATATTTCTCTTTATATTCCTTTACTATTGTCTTCAGTCCATTTTCTCTTCAAATTCCCTTCAATAGCTTTCTGTCCATTTTTCCCTTCATATTCCTTAACATTGGTCTTCAGTCCATATTTTCTCAATATACTATAGCTTTAAATTCACACCTCTTCTTATTCCCTTATTATAACCTTCAGTCCATAGTTCTTCATTTTCCCTTACTATAGCCTTCAAGCTATATTCTCTTCATATCCCCTTATTATAGCATTCACTCCAAATTTCTTTGCGTATTACCTTACTATAGCCTTTAGTGCATATTTCTCTTCCTATTTCCTTACTATAGCGTACGTCTATATTTCTCTTTCTTTTCCCTTTCTATTTGTTTTCTATCCACATTTATCTTCATATTACCATACTACAGCCTTCAGTCTATATTTCTTTTTGTATTCCCTTCAATAGCCTTCAGTCAATTTTTCCCTTCAGATTCCTTTATTATAGCCTTTACTCACTAGTTTTCTCGATATTCTCTTTGTATAGCCTTTCATTCACTCTTTTTTCATCTTATGTCCTTCCTATAGTCTTCAATTCACATTTTCTACATATAGCCTTTAGTTCATTTTTTTCCTTCATATTTATTTACTATAGCCCTCACTCCATAATTTTCTCAATATTCCCTTACTATAGTCTTTAATTCACACTTTTTCTTAATTCCCTTACCATAACTTTCAGTCAAAATATATCTTCGCATTCCCTTACTATAGGCTTTTGTCCATACTTTAATTATTATTCCTTTACTATGGCCTTAAGTCCATATTTTTCTTCATTTTCGTAAACTATAACCTTCAGTCTATATTTTTCTTCAAATTCCTGTACTATAGTATTCAACCCATACTTCTGTTCATATTCCCTTATTAAAGCCTTCAATCACACTTCTCCTCGTAATGTTTTACTATAGCCTTCAGTCCATATTTTTCTTCCTATTCCTTTACTATAGTCTTCAGTCAATATCTCTATTAGTACTCCTTTCTATAGCTTTCAATCCATATTTCACTTCATATTTCCTTACTATTGCTTTTAGTCCATATTTCTCTTTGTATTCTCTTCTATAATGTTTAATCTAGCCTTTCAGTACATATTTTTCTCAATCTTCCCTTACTATTACCTTTAATTCACACTTTTCATTTTATTCCCTTACTATAACCTTCTATCCATATTTTTCTTCCTATTCTATTACTATAGCCTTCAGTCTATATTTCTCTTATATTCCCATACTATAGCTTTAAATCCATATTTTTCTTCTTATTCCCTTATTATAGCCTTCAGTCCAAACTTCTCTTTGTATTACCTTACTATAGCCTTCAGTCCATGTCTATATTTCTCTTTGTATTCTTCTACAAAATTTTTCAATCAATACTTCTCTTCATATTCCCTTTAGCCTTCAATCCATATTTCTCTTCGAATTACCTTATATAACCTTTAGTCCATATTTCCCTTCATATTCCTTTACTTTAGTGTTCAGTCCATTTTTTTCTGAATATTCCCTAACTATAGCAATTAATTCATATTTTTCTTTCTATTCCCTTCTATAGCCTTCAATCCATATTTATCTATGTATTTCCTCATTGTAGCCTTCAGTCCATATTTCTCTTCATATTACCTTACTATAGCTTTCACTCTATATTTTTCTTCATATTTTCATACTTCATATTTTTTGACTATTTCCTTTCAGTCCATATTTTTTCTCAATATTCCCTTACTATTGCCTTAAATTTACATTGTTCTTCCTATTCCCTTACTATAGCCATCGATCCATATTTATCTTTGTATTCTCTTTCTATAGCATTGGTCCATATTTCTTTTTCAAATTTCCTAACTAATAGCCTACAGCCCATATTTTTATCTATTTTCCATGACAATAGCCTTCTACCTATATTTTTCTTCTTATTCCCTTTGAAAATTACATGAAAAGGATGAAGTGGTGTTTAGAACTATAGGGCGGATTTTTGTAGGGTTTATGATTTTTTGTTGGTTTATGTTCAAAACATGATCTTGACCTGCTCTATTGCATGTACCCATGGTTTTCATTATCAATATGTATTCATTTCCTTAGTTAAGGAAATGAAGAACAAGAGAGTTTTCCTTAATTACTTGACACAATCTCATGTATCCATTTTATCGCAATGTCTCCTGATCTAATTATGTCATGTTTCTTGATTTATAAGGAAATGAAGGTCAATAAAATACAAAACTTCCAATACATATCCTATGAAATTGTAGAATAAGTAAGAAACTATGGCATAAAAAATCAAAATTGCACAAAAACTTAAAAAGTACAATAATCTAATTAGGAAACCTATAAGATTCACTTCTTGTTTTAATCACATCATTAAACCCCATGGGCCATGATAGTTCATTCATGCACTTGCTTAAAAAATAATAATTGTGGGATTTTAGATTGTTTTTTTAGGAAAAAAATACGTGAATCAAAAAGTTGAGTTTTCTCTGACTAAGTAAAATTACACCAGAGTTTATTCTTTGCATTAATTAGATTATTCATATTTAAACCATTTTAAATATTTGAAGTACTGAAATTTCCCCATCTAATAAATTCCATCCTCCAATCGGGTCTCATAAATTTTAGAATTTTTATAAGCAAAAATATATTTTTACGGCTTCATAACAATGCCTTGGCATAATTTAGATTACCACATATCCTTTTATTTTGTGTTTTTGACATATCTTATCAAAAATTATGTTGAGTTAGAAATATTGTTCAGAAGAAGTGACCGCTCAAACTATGTTGTTCAATTAATTTCTGAATTTAATTATAAATGTTTTTTGTGAGTTAATTTTTGAATATGAATTTATAGTGGAATATATGGGGTTTGTTATTCTCTATTGAATGTAATTATTGTATATTAATTAATACTAATTTTTCCTCGTTTCTAATATATTTCCATAATATTTGCATACTTTTACATGTGTTTCTTGGCATATATATCAACGATAAGTTTCTATTAATTTCCTTAAGATCTGATACTTTGCATATCTCCTATTATGCAAATAAATTAAAAGTAAGAACCACCTGGATTTCGGATGTTTAAAATAGGCAAAAGAAAGAGGTGTAGGTTAGGGATTTTGGATTTCCTGGTCGTGCCACAAATTTATTGCTAGGGTCAAAATTAATTAGGCTCGTTGCTTTATAAAATAAACAGAAAGCTCAATTACCGCTGCAAATCAGTTTGGAATTCGATCTACAAACTCTTCAACATGAATTATCAGCCAATACAAAATAGATTATAGTGGGTTTATTCTAGTGTAACAGAGATGGACTCCGTTGAACGGACAAGAGAGGAGCCCTGCTGCAGCCCTGCCCATAAGCGGAAGCCCTGTCTGGAGCCCTCTGAAGAATTTCTGACTTTCAGACTTTCAGTGGGTCTCCTTGTCCCTCATTGTTGACGACAAAAATGATGAAGCTAAGAGTGCAGCTCTTCATTAATTCTACAGTGACCGGATACATTGGCGAATAAGACTTTAGAATTTTGATCCATTAAATGAAATAATGTTTTTTAATTATATAAACAGTTCGATTAATTTAGGATGGGAAGCATGCGCAACACTGACTGCTTTTCTTATATTATAATGTTCATAAGAAAACTACCTCCATTCTGATCGTTAATATATCTTCCAGTCTATACAATCACATCTCACCCTTTTTCAAGTACGTACGTTCCTTTGACCAGCTACTGAATTTGCAGCTAACGCTTGACAATAACCACAACTTCATTGATGCAACTTTCAGTTTTCATGTTAACATTCCACCATTAACAACCACTTTAAAGCTCATATATTCACAAAAAAAACCATATAAATATAGTAGTAAACACCTCTATCAGGCCATTCTCAGACCCACAAGTAGCTAGCTAGCAAATTGGAATCGGGTCATTCTGTACTCCCTAACTTAACCATGAGGAAAACAGCAGCCACGGTCAGTATCCTCCTCCCGGTGCTCCTCGCCTGGGCGGCGGTCTTTGTGTCAGCAACGGTAGTACGACCCACAGCCACACGGGAGGGGAAGTTGTTCTTCCCCATCGATCCACAGGTGAAAGAGTGTTGGAACTCTTTCTTTCTCATCCCAGGATGTGTGGATGAACTCCTCAGGTCTTTCATAACGGGCACCATTGGAATCGGTCCTGCTTGCTGCAAGGTGATTAATGAGGTTGCGGACAAGTGCTTCCCCAAATTTGCTGGGATCTACCCCTTCAACCCCGTCTTTGCACCCATGATCAAAGTCCACTGCCAGACTGGTGCTACACCTCCACCACGGGCACCTTTATCATCTCCACTCGTTTGATATAACTAGTGGTGCCTTTTTTTTAGATGTTTTTAGGCACTATGCATGAGACCTAGTGGAAGTAGTTCTATGTTTGTGTTTCTACTTTCAAATAATTGTAGACCCTTCCTAATGGATTCAAGTGTTTTTGAACGTCTTGAGTCCCTGGTTAAATATTAATCTTCCATTTGCTTAATATAATGGTATTCCAAGACCATGAGAACACATAGCACTGTTTTTTTTTCTATCGTAATACTTATATTGATGTTAATAAACATCAAAAGCATTAGCCCATCTGTGTGTGTGTGTGTGTGTGTGTGTGTGGAAAATAGATGGTGTTGGGTTAGTTTTATGGGTATAGGAGTTGGTTCACTTTTTATTTGAAACCTCATTGTCTATTATGAAAATTAGAACGGTGACACAAGCACTTTGAAGTATTACAGCAGGGTTTTATATCCTGACGTGGGGTTCACATTGCAGTCCAGGTAAGAGATAAAATCGGCAAGAGTTTATTTTTTAATAAAATATTATCTTCCTATTCTATGGGTAAACCCTAGATTTTCTAGCTCTTACCTGGATCGCCATGTCACAATGTAAAAACCTCAAAGTAAAATAAAGGAGTAAAATAAGGCACAATGCATGAGACCTAGGGGAAGTACTACTTTTGTGCTTCTACTTTCAAATAATTGTAGACCCTTCTCAATGGATTCAAGTATTTTTGAATGTTTTTGATTCTTTGACTAATTAATCTTCCATTTGCTTAATCTTATGGTATTCCACGACCATCAAAACACAACACACCATTTTTCAATATCGTAATATGTATATATATATATATATATATATGTTAATAAACATCAAAAGCATTAGTCCATTCATCTATACATATATATTTAGACGAGATGGTTTTGGGTTAGTTTAATGGGTCAAAGAGGGTATAGGAGTTGGTTAATTCACCTTTTATTTGAAACCTCATTATCTATTATGAACAAAGCAGTGTTTTTCAAAATCCTAAGTACCTTGTGGGGAAGAGTATATGGTCATGTCTCGAGCCACCTTACTCATTTCAGTTATTATTTTCTAATCTTTTGGCTTATCTTTGTTGTGATCAGTTGTCTATATCAGTTGAGATATATAACTCAGGTTGATAATGTTTTGTTGGGAAGATGTACGTGGGGCCGGGGTGTATATCTATCATACGACCCAAACAAAATGGAAATAAAAAATTAACTTCTGACTGCCGTTTATGTGTTACTGTTTAAGAAACGGCAAGTAACAAAAAAATGGCTTTTTTGAACCCGGTTTATCCGATTATTAATAAAAGGACAATAAAGAAATTTTACAATAAAAATATATTAACTCTGGTAGATATACCCTACCTGGCTACATCATGTAAGTAAGGTTTGTAGTATTAGGGAAATAATATATTGTATTTTACGAAATGAAATATCTTGGACATATGCATAGATACTTTAGGAAGTTAAAACTAATGTATATGCATAGAGACTTAATTTATAATACTAATTATGTAATAGTATAGAAAAGTCAAAGAAACTTCTAATGTACACCTTTATAATTGATACTGTCAAAAATATCCATAAACCTTTATTTTAAATATAAAATTTTAAAAACATAATTCACCCAATTTTTATAGCTAACATGCCTCATGCATATTCATCATGCTATGTAATTTTATTATAACATGATTTTAGTTTTAGTACTTCACTCTAGGATTCCTATTAGATACTGCAACGTGACTCACATCCCAAGACAAAAATAAAAACTAAAAGTGTAATTGTGTAAAAGTACGAAAATATGTTATGTTTCCGAAAAAAAAATGATATCAATACTTTGACATTTTATTGTGAGGTTTTATATCCCGATGTGGTAGTCCTCCTGGCAGTCTAGTTAGCATTCCAAATAAGATCTAGGGTTTAGGTTTCCCTATAGAATAAGAAGATAGTTGTCATTTTATTTCTTACTTGGACTACTAACGAGGATGCTACATCATACTGTAAAAACTCACAGCAAAAAATCACATACGCATATCACCACTTTTCCGAAAATGGAAACAACCCTGTTTTATCGTTTCCATTTTCCTACTTCCCAAGCCTAACTCTGTTATAATATATGATCTTATTCTGAAATTTAATTGCTTTTTAGATTTCAGGAAACTACAATATATATATATATATATATGCATGTATCTAAATTGCACTTTTATGATCTTATCCCGGAAAAACAATAAAATTTCGTTGCAGGAAGGAGTACTGAGCACGTAATTAAGCGTGCTACAAGATAATTTCATCTTAATTACTGCTCGTGATCAATGGCTGACTGATCTGAACTTCCAATCGACATCCTGCATGGGTGAGTTACTGAAGCGTTTACCCGTTGTCTCTCATCGTCTGCGCTGCCCTGCACTGTGCACTTCATGGCCACCGGTTGAGCTCAGACAGCCAGCGATTCTTACATGCGCCGCATCATGTGACCGGATTCATGGTCCCTGCAGAAGGTCCAGATTCTGAAACCCGTATGTTTTACAGTTTATCAGAGAAAAAGATTTATAATAAGCTATTATTTCCTTTTGGTTATTCCTGGATATGCTTGGGATTAGTGTCCCCTGCAGGGTTGTGGTTAATCATTGAATATGAAAACAATGAGACGAACCTCTTTAATCCACTTCCCCCCGTTTCTAAACTGAAGGATTCTAGGAAACCCCATGATGAAGTGCCGATATTCTTGAATTCTTACCCACGTGTGTGGGGTAGTGTTGCCTGTACAAAGATATGGAATCACAAAGCTGAAATCTGATGCCTTTTTCTTTCAGGTAAAGTATTCCACAGTGTCTGTAAAACGGTAGTGTTCTTTGCTTCGAATTGAAGTAGTTCTCGCCTATTTGCTCTTGGTGGAACTTAAAAAAGAGATTGCTTTTGTTCAGACGACTTGGTTTCGCGATGCCCAGGTGCACGTCTTGTCACCGCATTTCATCTGTGACTGAGCTTTTCACTTTCCATGAACTCCAGCTTAGTGCTTTCCACGTTTTGGACTCTGCATGCGTGGATGATCCATCTTGTTGAAACTTTCCAAACCCCCATTACAAAAAGCTTCGACAGGTTATTTCGTTGTCGTCAAACAAACTATAGTGCCTGCAACATGTTTGTTTAAATGCCCGAGATAAACATGTGGGTGCCCCTGTATGGAGTTTTACACAAATTAAGATGGAACCGAAGTTGTTGAGAATTAATGCATGCCTTACAAGTGGGTGGGAACATTTGAAACTAAAAATTTATCTATAGAATTGTCTCGAAAGCATTGTTTTCTCTGTGCATTTCATCATAAGACTAAGGATTTCTTGAGCCGCCTTTCACTGTGGGATAGGATTATTGGGGGCCTTCTTTCTTAGCAGGTTTTGTCCAAGTACATGGGACACTCTCATTCTCTTTCATTTGAATTGACGGCAAAGATATCTTACCCATTTTATTGATGGATATAGCAAATCAAACCTCGTTGGTTACATATACAAAAAAAGTGTGACAAAATTATTGAAAGAATATTGCCTAAATATGGGACAATAGGAAGTATAGATATTGATAGAGATACAATAATAATGAAGTGCTGCAGTCTTTTATGTACTCTTATTTATTCACGACGATGACAGAGCAAAGTGACCAAGGTGGGCGAGGCCGTTGAGGTCCCTTCACCCATCGTGCTTGCTAGGGGATTTTAACCCAAGACTGGTAGCAACCCTAGAGTCTTTTGAACAGAATGGAGTGATGCGAAAGCTAATGTTGCTTTTAGGACTTATGTACAGAAGATTTTTCAAAAAACGTTTTGGAGGAGTTCTTCGAGATTTTCCAAAGAAGTATCAAAACTCGTTATTCCCATCCTAAAGAGAAATAACTGACAAACGTAACAAAATAACCTTCGAGAAAATTAAGATGATTCTGGTTTGTTCTGGAATATGAACATTGGTAGCAACCCAAGACTTTTGAATAGAATGGAGTAATGGAAAACTAATGTAGCCATTGATTATTATGCTTTTTGACGGTGGACTTAAAACGGAGAAATTTGAAAACAATGTAGCCTCTGATTGTGCTTTTTGATAAATGACTTGTTATAAACACTTTGGAGGAATCGGTTTTGAACATAAGTTTGAGTCAAACACTATATCTACTCAATTTTTTATTGGAGGGTTGGTGTAAAGAGCATATAAAGTTTTAGAGGAATTTAAAGTATATAGGACAAAATTCTGAGTAAATAAATTCTTTGAATTTAAAAGAAAGTTTCATGTTAGGTGGTGGTCAGAGAATTTAGAGTAATGATTCGCGCACCTCGTTGGTGTGCGTGGGTCTTATCATAAAAAAATAAAAAAATAAATGTGCACGAGTCATTATTTGAGAATTTAAAGAAAAGAAAAAAAAAAAAAAAAAAAACAGAAAAAAAAAAAGAAAGAAGAGAATTCAGTTTCACGTAACGGGAACTTTGTCCGTTATCTTTTCGGATCTTTCCTCCACGTGTCTGGGGTTCGAGAAGAAGCAATATCTCGTCTTTTCCGGATCCCACGTACATCACGCGCGATCCCAGCACGAGAAAATGAAGAAGACGTTTTCCACCCGAAACACTCAATTTCTCGGAGTCGGAAAAAAAAAGGCACAGAGAACGCCGCCGAGGTCGGGCGGCGTCTTCGAGACTGGGACAAAAGTGTGAGGCCGCCGTTAATCATTTATTAATCTCGGTTTAGTCGAGGCAAAACAAGAGCGAGATGGGCCCCACATGGTCAAATTAAACTTATCCCGAATTCAATTATGGAAGCCGTGACTAGACCCTGACGCATCCCGATATGGAAACAGCTGTAACGCCTGCGCGATCCGGCAGGAGTCCACATGGCGGACGGTCAGAGGACGCCAGCGCTTGAAGACGTGGCAGATTTGGAGCGAACTTACTTCCGCTTCCTTCGATCCAATCAAATATTCTAGTGGGGTTTTTAATTTACGTAGCAATCTCAAAAAAAATTGAAAACAAATTCTGAGTAATCTTATCTTAGATTTTTAGTTTTTATGGCATGAAAATTCAGGAGAATTTAAATTTTCACCCGAGATGTTTTTCTCTCACTTAAATAGTACAATTATAGGGAGACTAACTCAAAATTAATATTTTAAAACAGGACCGACCCCGCCCGTTCTATAGGGTTCGCTTCATAGGTTGAAAACAGGATGGCACGCCGGTTTGACTGGTTCAACTGGTGAACAGGTGAACCGCTAAAACCAGTTGAACCGGTCTAATTATTATTGACCCAAATAATTTAAAATAAAATTTTAATTATGAAACAAAATTAATTATTATTATATTTGCAGCTATTATGAATAAAAATAAAAATAAAAAAATTATTAATAGAGGTGAAGATGTGAAAAGATGTAGTTAGATTCTTAAGAAAATAATTATTTTAAGAATAATTTTGTATTTCTGAAAGGTATTTAATTTTAATAATTTAATTAAATTTGAATTAAAGTTTAAAAAATAATTTTTTTCATTATTTTATAAATGTTATGGTTTTTTTATTTTTAATTTGTTTTTTAGTAACATACAACTAGACCCGGATCAAAGATGTTCAACCTTTTCGATTCAATTTTTAAAACACTGCTCTAAATAGTTAATTTTGATTAACTCTGACAAATAATTTAGAAACATAAATAAAATTTCTAAAAGGTTTTTTAACTTTTTTACAATTAGAGAATCGTTTTAAGATTTATTCTGAAGAGAAAATGAAGTAGAAAAAAGTTAAAATCCAATAACTTGAGAGAGCGTGATAGGCGTGGTTGTGACACGCGTACGGTCAGCCGATTAAAGGCTCGAGTGGGACACGCGTACGGTCGGACCGGCATCTCGGGAGGCGAGAAACTCCCGAGAGAGCCTAAAAGGAGAGAGTGAGAGAGAAGCGATGAGGTCGCCACGTTTCGGCGCGAGAGTCCAAATATTCGACGGCATATTCTCCCTTCCTTTCCGGAGTCCGCGGGATCAATCTTCCTTCGCAAGCGATGCCCTCCTCGGTTCCCGTGAATGGGAAAACATAAAAAAAAAAAAAAAAAAGAAGGAGAATAAAAAATAAAACGGAACGCGAAAGACTCAACCGCGAAGGATCGTATCGAGTTCGGATCATCGGAACCGGAACCGCAGGCGGAGAGGTGACGGCGACTGGTCTCCTCGTATACGGGACGGAATATTCTGTTTCCGTCCCGGTGATGTGACTTGGAGAGGAACGCAATAACGGAATCCGAATCACGAGTAGTAAGGATCAGTACCCCACCCAGAATATCCGTTATCCCCTTCGCATATCCCTTCCTATAATTCCTTCCCCGTTCCAACGCCTCCACCACCGCCACCGCCACGGTACCACCCATAAAACCCCCCCTCCCCCGATCCCACCTCACGAAGACACAGCAAGGCTTTCGTGTAATTCCTCTCGCTATCTCCCCGTTAATTGATTTTTCCTTTCTCATGGCTCTAAAGGCCGTACATGTCTCCGACGTGCCAACATTCGACCACGGGGCGGAGAATGCCGTCCTCTCCCTCCCCTCCGGCGTCTCTTACAGAGGTACTGATCATTTATTCTGCTTTTCTTTGGAGGAATTTCAAAGGCTTTAATGTGGCTGTTTTGGTTTTTTTTTTTTTCTTTCTTTTGGGGATACTCATGGGTTCTGGGTTTTTTTTTTTTTTTTTTGTTTCAGGGATGGAAGGAGTGAGAACGGCGTTCAAGGCGCCCAAGTTTCTGGTTATCGGCCACCGGGGCTCCGGCATGAACATGCTCTACTCGCCCGACCGCCGAATGAAGGCTATTAAAGAGAACACCCTCATGTCGTTCAATGCTGCCGGAAAGTTCGCCGTCGATTTCGTCGAGTTCGATGTTCAGGTACTAATTAATCTACGCCTTCCTCCTCTCTCTCTCTCTCTCTCACCGTCTCATTCTCCTCCGACGGATTTTTCGTTTTCTTTCCTGTTCTTGTTCTTGTTCTTGTTCCTGTTCTTGTTCGTCTTTTTTGTTTTTTATGTTCTGCTCTTGCCGATCTTCGCTGTAGTCTCTCCTGTATTCTCTGCCGGCGGTTTTCGCCGGATGAGGAAGTAGAAGAAGACGGTCGTCTCGGATCTCGCGCCGGCGCTGACTTGGCAACGTACGCTTCTCCGCGTATGAGCTCTTTTATGAAACTCTTTTTCCGCCAAGTCGCCACGTTATCTGTCAGTAACGACGTGCTTTCGTACGCGTCGGGTGCGTATTGCGCACCAACCCTCCCACGTTGTCAGCCGTTACACGTATTTTTGGTCACCAATTTTGACGATTTTATTATAAATAACACTTATTTTACTTTGCTTTTTTTTATTACTCTTGTTTTTATTTGATTTTTCATTTTTGTTAATTTCGGTTATTGAGTGGCTGAATTAGGGTTCTAAGACCGAGTTTCGTGATTCCTTGAGAATGAATACTGATCGGTTTAATTTCTTTCTTCTCTTTTTAATCCTTCTCTTATGATTCTGAAAACAAAAACAAATTGGGTGATCGAAGAAAGCTTGGATCAGAGAATGAAAAAAAGAAAAATGTAATTTTTGTAGGTGACGAAGGATGACTGTCCGGTCATTTTCCACGACAACTTCATCCTCGCCGAAGAAGATGTAAGCTTCACAGAAACCCCCCCTCCCCCTCTCGTTCAATTCCCCTCTTTTCTCATCTTCGTTTCAATGTCCATGCCCGGCTAATATTATGAAATCGTGGTGCCGAAATTTGATCCAATACTGTTGCGGTTGGGACTTTCAGGGCGCTGTGTTTGAGAAGAGGGTGACGGAGCTGACGTTGGAGGAGTTCTTCCGATACGGGCCTCAGAGAGAACCCGGAAAGGTAATTAAATTCTCTGTTTTGCTGTTGTTCTTTTGAGTGGTGTTGCCTAGTGTGGAGGATTTGTTTCTGAACACGGTGTTACGTTTTGAGTATATAGGTGGGGAAGCCTCTGATGAGGAAAACCAAAGACGGGAAAGTGTTGAGCTGGAAGGTTGAAGACGACGACTCTCTTTGTACGCTGCAAGAGGCTTTTCAGAAAGTGGACACGTCCTTGGGTTTCAACATAGAGCTCAAGTTCGACGACCACATTGTTTACGAAGACGACGAACTGGTTCTTGTTCTTCAAGCCATCTTGGAGGTGGGTTTTGTTGCAGAGAACCTTTTTGTTTTATTTGGCAGATCACGGGGTGTTTGTAACAATTCCTGAATTGAATTTGCTTTTGCTTTTGGGTTTTAATCAGGTGGTGTTCAAATATGCCCAAGATAGATCCGTCATCTTTTCCAGCTTCCAACCGGATGCCGTCCGGATTGTTCGAAAACTGCAGTGTGTTTACCCTGTAAGACCCTCTCTACTCTCTCTGCCATGAACTGTGTGATCTTGGATGATCATGATATCACGAAATTTTGTGGGTAGATTTCTTTCTTATTATGGTGGGTGATCAATTTGGCGCGTGAACCAGGTGTTCTTCCTCACGAACGGAGGCTCTGAAATCTACACTGATGTGAGAAGGAACTCTTTGGATGAGGCAATGAAGCTGTGCTTGGCAAATGATCTTCAAGGCATTGTGTCTGAAGTGAAGGGGATTTTCAGAAACCCTGGGGCCATTCCTAGGTGTAAAGAAGCTAACCTTGCTATTCTCACATATGGCCAGTTAAAGTTAGTCTTCTTCCCCTCCTTTTTGTTTTGGTGCTCTCTTCTTTTCTCTTCCACGGTCTAACAGACTGTAAACAATCCAAACTGTTTGTGTTTGCAGCAATGTGCCAGAGGCTGTGTACATGCAACACCTGATGGGTATAGACGGAGTGATAGTTGATCTGGTGAAGGAGATATCGGAGGCGGTGTCGGAACTGATAAAGCCGGCAGAGGAGGGAGCCGAGTGCTTACCGGGATCGGAGATGGAGGTCGCCAAACCCAAATTCTCAAACAAGGAACTCTCTTTTCTGCTCAAGCTCATCCCGGAATTGATACAAGTCTGTGGCTAAGTAGATATACGTAGGACTAAAGTTTTGTTTCCAGCTTTGCTCTTGTATCAATTCTCCGGGGCAGATGTATATTTGATTAGAAAATGCCCTTTCGTCGAAAGATGTAATCTGGGATTCTCAACACGTCAAAGCAAAATGTTACAAGAATGGTTTTTTGCCTCCTGTCAATTAGAGGCTTCTTTCTTGGAAACCAAACTGTATCAGATATCCTTTCAGGGTTTTTCTCGGAGCAGTATTAGAGAAGAGTCAAAGCCACCTCCTGCAGGATTCTTAAGGGCTGATTTTGATGGGGGATGTACACGGAGTTAGGGGGTTTGAATATTGAGACAGAGCTCTCAATTTCGCTCTTAAAACATGTAAACAATACCCTGTTTTTCTATCCAGTCAGTTTCTGGTTGGTTTTCAAGGATGAAACTAAGATGCATCATACCTTTATGTTTAGGGTTATGTAAATAATATTATAAATAATGCTAAATAATATTATAAATAATGCTAAATAATATTATAAATAATGCTAAATAATATTATAAATAATGCTAAATAATATTATAAATAATGCTAAATAATATTATAAATAATGCTAAATAATATTATAAATAATGCTAAATAATATTATAAAAGAGCAGAGGCCCTCGGTACTCCACTCTAATATTATTAGCCTTATTCTTCTCGAGAAACCCGTCCGATTAGATCCCCATCAACAATGGATTTTTGTGATGGGGATTTTGCGCACCCGAGGTACATGTTAATTTAAGTTCATAAAAATATAAAAAAATAATTTTTTTTATAAAATCTTATTTTTTAAAAAGATAAATAAGTGTAATTAGTATTATTATTTAATAAAGTTATAAATGAAACCAGATGGTATACATTTAGTATTTGATTTGATATTGCTAAGTAAAGAAAACCCATAAAGCCTACCTAGTTTCTAAAAAGCAAACATGGAGATGTTATCTTCACTTGTTAAAAATATGAGAAGTTTTTGGTATCAGATTCGATTTTCTTAGTGTTGATGGACAGAGCTTGGTCTTCTGAAACTTCATATGAAGTATATCAGTTTAACTGTTATCTTTTCTGCTCAAGCTTATACCAGCTGAATTGATACAATAGTGGCGCTAAGTTGGATTTTTTTCTTCAAAAAAAAATTCTGGCACTGCTGTTGTATCAGAGGAAGATGAATATGTACAGTGATTAAAAAAAAAATTGTCTGACCTCAAAGATCGTCAAAATATTGGAGATAAAATCCACAGTAGTAGTTTTTCTTTGAAGAGGTTTGAACGCGGAATTAATTAAGCAGCGTTTGAGAAGTTGTTTATGACTCTGCAGGTCGGTTTTCATAGATAGACTTAACTGCAACCCAGACGCTTCTCATGTGTTTCAGACCATATAACTGCAACCCAGACGCTTCTCATCTGGTTGAAGCCCACTTCCATTAACATTATACGTTAGACCATAGAGGAAAAATTGAATTTATTTGGAAAAGGAAAAAGGAAATATTTTTTTTCTCATGTAGTTACCCCATCAGAATGATGACATGGAAATGGAATAATGAGTTCCATATAGTGTTCATTACTTCTAGCATGGTTTTGCTTTTATATTAAGCTATTTAATTTCATACTTATGGGCACAGGCCCGTCCTCTTCAAACCCATTTATTGTAAGAGAAATTCACTGGGCAAGTGTCAAAACAAGGCTTAACTGTCTCACTGATGGGCTTGTTGACAGCATTCCACATAAAGGAGGCCTCCATGATTTCATATAAAATTTTAAAATATAATTTTAAATACTCTTCTCCATGTTAATGATAGCTAAACATGTTTAGTTTGTAAATCATCTATTTATCAGATAAAAATAAAAACATGTGATTCTTGTCACAAACTTATGAAAATGGTTATACATGGTCTAGGCAAAAAGTTATGTTAGGACTGATGAACCAATTGTAAAGCGTTAATCAAGCAACCACATCAGACTAACTTTAAAAACACAAAGTTTATAGGAGATTAGCAAACTCAAGTTAGCACTTGAATAATTCAAACCAGTTTGAACTTGTTGTTCATGGTAATGTAAGGAGAAAACTATGTTATAATTATTACATTGTATTGCAACAAAATTTTGGAAGAATTGTGCTAATAAATAAACCTAGTAAAGTAGTTGAACCACTCCCTTTTGTATTTAATTTAACTATTTTTTTTGTTAACTTTATAAAAATGTTTGGTGATACCCTGTAAAGTCATTACAATAACATTTGACTTCACATCCCACATTTTTCATTACTTGTAATATCGCCCCACATCAACATTTGGACTCTCCAAAATTAAGGTGGAAAGTAGATAAAAATTGAACACTTTATCTCATAAGATGGTCTTAAAGTTTCAGCTCAATGTAATCATAGGTTAAGATTTATGAACTTGGTCGTTCTGAAAAAGTCTTATTTGTCATTTAAATTAGGAGCATACAAAAGTAGGTAACCTACCTTAAAGGAATGTTCCTTGGTCTAAAGGTTGTGAAAACTTTTCCTAGAATTATTTGGAGAAGCAAGTGACCTTGTCTTCCAAAAAGTAAGATAAATTCTTTGCAAGTCCACTCCTAGAAAGCTTCCATCAAATGGTAGGTGGAGGGAGAAGTAACTCAATTACGACCCTACTTCTTGTGTGTAAGGAAGAAACTTTCGGCTACATTTTTCATGTCTTTTTGTTAGATTAATCCAAAAATATTTATCCATGAAATTAAATTTTAACTAGAAAATTAATGCAAATAACTGAAATTAGAGCCTCTTCTTTACAAGAAAATTATATATAACAAAATCTTTTTCACATTCTTCACGTGTAATGTATATGTTGATTTATTGTGTTTCTAATTTTATGATCACAACTTGCAACTCGGAATATAATTTCATTCTATTATTTTCTAAATAAACGTTTTAATAAGAAACACTTGCTACTAGCACGTCTTTTATAATTATTTTAAATAGTTATTGGTTGATTAATGTGGGAAGTGATTGTTATCCGATAATTGCTTAATGAATATTATGAGTAAATAATATGATGTCATTCCTATCATTATCTTTAATGTTAGTAACCTACTCATGACAGCAAGACTACGTGCAATAATGGTCTTATTTCATTTTAAACTATTTTTGTTACCATGGGGACACATGTGATTGACTTAATGTGGAATTTTGGAACGTGGTGCTAATATTTCCACAACGTGATATAATGAGTTGCTTTCTAAGTAGGAAGATAATGGAAGAAGCTAATGAAAGATATTTCCACATTAAGACAAGAAGCTTATTATGGAAAAAAGATTCATTTATGTATGACAATGATGATGCTTTTTTTTTCCATGAGAATACATGCAAGCCAAACTTAACATGATCTGATCAGAGTGGGCAATCCCTTATCATTGAATATCAGTTCTAGCTACTTGCCACTTGACAAAGGGGGAGGGTGCCCTCCAAGTCCCTTACGTTATAGTTCATGGGAGAAGATGACTAAGCTCTTTGGAGCCTAACAGCTCCTCTTTAGAAGAAACTATATAGTGTTTGGATAAACCTCTTTTAGATCTCTCTTGAAAGAAGAGAAGTTAATTAGTCTCAAAACAAAATTGTACCAAAGACCACTCCATGAAAGAGTTATCTTTAAAAGTCCTCTATCATAGCGAAACACTATCAAATTAATTATGTTTGGTAATGAAAAAGGGGGAGGCCCCAACCTTTCACGGCTTATTTTGCCAATGGAGGAGACTGCCCCTTGTTGGCAACAATGAAGGCCGACCTCCCCTTTTTTGGTACAGGGCTGTTTAACACTTCTTTATGAACTTCTCTTCCTGAAAAAACAAAATACAAGTGGGTCTTCTCCTATCTTTGAAACCGACAAAGGACTAAGGAGCCGATGAAAAGATTGGGATGAAGGATTAGATGTCCCATTCTACAAGGGGGGTGTGCGTGTGTGTGTGTGGGTGATTATATTTTTCTGGTTCATGTTTAATATTCATATCTTGCTATTCATCTATAGTAAAACCCCATTTGAGTAGAATTGTTTTGCCCTAGCTAGTTTGTCGTATGCCCTCAAAAAAAAAAAAAAAAAAACATGCTATATAACTTATCAATGAGACTCAAGTGAGATCTATGCTACCTATGATAAGCCTCGAAGATGCATGCAATTCTTACATAAAGTAATCAACAAGATTTTTTTTCAAACATTTCATTTACGTATTGAGAAGTGAAAAAGGAAAAAGGAAAAAGAAAAGTTGGGTATTAAGCTTTTTTGGTGATTTTCATGTTCACAAAATCTTTATTTTCTTAAAAATAAGAGAATTGAAAATAATTTTATTTAAAAAATTAAAGCTACTTCTTCCTAATTTTCCAAAATAAGAACCCATGTGTACTTTCAATTAATTTGGGTTCATCAAGTTGGTGGTGCTAATCTATCCATCTCTTAAATCACTTTATCAGTAGCCTTTGTATTAGTTCTTTCTTTCAAATGGTGACAAACAATTATTATCCAATGAGTGTTACTAAGACAAGTTCAAAATCCATTAACAAACATGATGTCTCCCTCATCAGTACCAACCAAATCTCAATGATAGTTAGATAAGTTGAGGTAATTAAGATATTTAAAAAAAAAAAAAAAGCTTTAATCCCGTTTCCTCAACTTTATCCCTACAATGCATGAAGAGGGAAACATGACCCTGTCACACGATATGTCCATAATGTGATATCATGAGTTGTTGTGTGAGCAAGATGATAATTACATTCAACTCTTAATCAATTAAAGTAGCCGTGAACTTGTAAGAGATCATCATTGATTAAAATAGGTTTATGACTTTGGCCAAGAGGAATAGGTTACCAAGACTGTGGTAAGATCTCTGGTTTATTATATTTATAGTCACTTTATGTCGTATAATAATGGGAAAAGTTACAAAATGATCTTATTATTTTATGGGTGTGGGACATAAGGGAGAGGTTTGATTAAATATATGCCGTCAGACAAATGGTATTTCGACATATTGTGTTGCTATTTAACCTTAGTCATGAATTATTAGTGGTCCTAAGTTAAACAATTAAAACAGACAGGGCTGTTTGATGCAGAAATTTAGATCATGTAGATCCATTTAATAATCTTTAATTTCTGTTTAGTAAGGGTCTCAATTTTATTTAGGTATTTTACGTATTTATTTATACATTTTGCCATACAAAGGGGGAAATTTTCTAGCTTGTATAAATAGATTTTATATATAATTTACTTAATTAAATGGGAATATTAAAAAAAAAATATTTTACTATGTCAAGATTAATTTAACATTAAACTATTTTATTCAATGATTTCTTGTTCATACTTCACACTCTTATTATTTATAAAATTTAATAAGCTATATGTGAGCAAACAAAATCTTATTTGCATAGAGAAATAGATAACTTTGCCCAGTTAATGATGTACGTACCTTACAGGTATTGAATAGTTTGTTAATTGGTAATTGAAACTGACAGAAAAATAGTTTCACGCGATTATTACGTGTTCGTAGCTTGATCGATTATACAATTGATTTACATCCGACATTCAAGTACTTGATTCTATGTAACAAACAATATTTTTAGTCTATAAATTAAGTGTCAAAGGAGATAAAATATTAATTAATTTCCACCAAAGGCATGGGAACAAATGCCAAAAGAGAAAAGCTAAACCCTCACCAAAAAAGAGAAGAGAAAATGGAAAAAGAAAGTTGCAAAGTGAGACACAAAACGTGCACACACGTGCATGTTGGAGCACACATGGGGTCAAGGACCTTTTGGTAGTGATACCCTAGTTTGATTCCACTACCAAAACTGACTAATTTTTTTTTTTTTTTTTGGCTAACTTGTAGAGGTGATAAATGATGCCCCTTCCCAAAAGGATACATAATTCTTAAATGATTGACCTAAAACCAAAATGTTGCTTCTCTACAAGATCCATATAATTCTTTCCAGAGGGATTCCCAATACAATTTTTCTAATTCTTTTCTTCTTTGTTTGTTTGTTTGTCGCTTTGTTTTTCAAATGCAAACTTGATATGAATCTTTGGAGTTAGCTTGTGCTTGACTCAATGATGCCCACAACTTTTGATTTTTCCCTTCCAAGTTCAAACCCTTTTTAACTTGTCATCCTTTCTTGCTAAGAGGAGGAAGCCACCTTAGTTCTTCAAGAAAAGTAAACCCATTCTCTATTTTCTAAATGGTTATAACTTGCACTTAACTATTGAGTACAACTAATATCACGTATCATGTGTTGAAGAATCTTTTCAAGTCTCTGCTATTTTTATTTTACATAGAAATAAGTTTAACAAGACTTTAGGTTTATAAGAGAATAGATAGGAGCTTAAGTATTTTGATTAATTTTTGGTTTTTTTTATATTATGATGTTTTTTTTATTCAATGGAAACAAGATCCATAATGAATTTTACAAGGAACAGGGGTTTTTTCAACCCATTCAAATGCAGACATCCCTTGTTAGGAGACTGCTAAACATTTCAAAGCTGTGTCACATAATAACATTGCTTCCTTTTGTTGAAGAAAGATAACTGAAAAGGAAGTGATGTGATTTCCCAAAGACCCATTTCCATGTTTCCCATCAACCACATCAACCACTAAAACAGTAATTCCACAAAGTGAATTCCACTCACATCAACTCGCAAGTGGCGCTCGCTCTCTCTCTCTCTCTGTATTGACTCATCCTTACACTCAATAATGTAACCCTTTTTCGATAAAAAAAATAATGTAACCCTTTCATAAAGAATAAATATTGAAAGAAATATTTAAAAAAAATACTTACATCTAAAAAGCAAGAATAATTAATAAAAACTAAGGCCCATGATATAATGATAATATTGCATTACACCAACCCATTCCATGTCAAAAGCAAAAGAATGAAAAAAAGAAATAATAAATTAAAAATAAAATAAGCAAAAAACAAAGAAAAGGACACCCTCCACTCAAATATTAAAAAATTGGGAGAAAACAGGAAAACTCCAGTTTTTTTGTTTGTCAAAACGCAATAATTGCAGCTTTTGACGTTTCTTTCTCTCTCTTGGAAACCCTATTCAACACCCACACGCAAACTAGTTTGACCATAAAAAAATAAAATAAATAATGGGTTTGAATAACATACATATATAAAATGGAGAAAAATATTTAATATTGGGACATACGGAGGAAGGGGGCAAACAATCAGCCGCATTTTAGTCCGCTGTCCATGTCTCAAGTGGTGGGACGTGGAGGTCCATTTTTTTCATGGAATCTTCATTTACATAATTCTTTATTATTGTTTTTTAAATATTTTTTTATTAAAATTGTTGCCCTTTGATATACGGAAGCCGACCGCGGACGTCAATGTTTGAGGCTCGAGTGAGGCTAGAACTCGCCCTTCCTTTCCTTACTTTATTACGAGATGCCATTAAAATTTATTTACCATTTTACCCCTTACTTGGGGCCGGGAGGTGCCTTAAAAGAAAAAGCAGACAAAAGAATGTGGGTGTAAAGGACCAAAAATGACTGCCGAGAGTCGTCCCTTTTCAGAAGCCAGAGTCCCAGACGTTTACGTGAGCGGTCAGCCCCTTGAAAAATCCAAAAAGTCAGGGGCATTGTCGTCCAAACTGAAATCAAATCCAAAACAATAAATTTCTCCCAAAAAATAGAAGATCTGCAAAATCTTCAAAGGCATCACGTAAAGGTGGCAGTTTTGTCATTTACTCCGACTGCGACTCGGTGTCCCTCGTTTCTAAGACAGGTAAGTCTCGTTCCCCATAATAAAGACCCCCCCTCCCTTCCCCTTTAAATTCCCATGACACCCTTATCTCATTTTCTTTTGATTTTAGGGTTTACTAGATTTGGGTATTGTCAATAACAACGTTAAAAATAATTACAAGAAGAAATTTTTTGGGGCCTCACTTGATTTTGATGCTTAAATATGTTAAAATGAGAGATAATTTGGGGCACTAATTTGAGTTTTGTTGTTTAAAAGAGTTTCATCATTTCCCAACACTATGTAAAAATTTTAAAATCTTTAATATGCTGATTATGATTTAAGAAACTTATATATCGATTTCTAATAAAAACACAAAAGGAGTATTTTTGTCCTTTTTGTTGAATTCAAGGTGTCCCTGACAACCATAAAATGATACGGACGTTCCCTCATTAAAGGATTAGACCAGGTCTCTGCTCATAAATAGACTATCACGTGAAGGGTAGAAGAGTAATTTAAGCCACCGAATATATAGAAAGACGGTTGGACCCTTGTTTGAGAGAGAGAGAGAGAGAGAGAGAGAGAGAGAGAGAGAGAGAGAGAGAGAGAGAGAGAGAGAGAGAGAGAGAGAGAGAGAGAGAGAGAGAGTAAAGAGAGGTAAAGCGTCGGCGTCGTCAGGAAACTGAGATGAAAATCGAGAACGCGACTTTTAGCTGCATTCGATTGCTTTCTTTTTAACCTTTTTTTCCCAAAACCCGTCGATTCTCCGTTTGTTAAAATGCGTCAAAGGGGAGTTGGAGTCTCGTTTACGCCAAATCCCTCGTCCCCTTCTGTGAGCCGCATTACTATAAAGAAGCGTCGCTTTTCTTATGCACAACCCATCTCTCTCTCCTCACTACCCTCCCCTCCTCACCCCCCTCTTCCCCCCTCTCCGTCTCGTCTCTCTCCTCCTCATTCCTCCTCTCCCTTGTTCTTGTTCTTCCTGTTCTCAGGCTACGAGGATTAGATCCGGCTGTTTTGGGTACGCCGGGGACCTATATCACAAAGAGTTTAGATTTAAGGTCTTGGACTTTTACTGAGGCTCCAGTGACTTGTTGCGGTGTTTCATTTTTTTGTTCTTCTACTCGGGTTAAGAAAACTAGATACGAGTGTTCTTTTTTTTTTTCTTTAGTTTGTGGTGAACCTAGGTGGTTTGTCGCGTTTGGTGTTGGATTTGGGGGAGTTAAATCGTGGACGGGTTGAGTTTTTTGAGTGGGATGGTGTTGTGGGTCTCCGGATTTGGGGAGGGGGAGAAATGGGTTGTGTGAGTTGAAGAGAGGGGGCTTGGGGTTGTGGGGGACTTTTGCTGATGGAGAAGCTGAATTTTGTTGCGAATGGAGTGGTGAGGTTGCCTCCTGGGTTTAGGTTCCACCCCACGGACGAGGAGCTTGTTGTTCAGTACCTCAAGAGGAAGGTCTTCTCTTGCCCTTTGCCTGCTTCCATCATCCCGGAGGTTGAGTTGGGCAAGTTTGATCCCTGGGACTTACCTGGTGAGTTTAAGATTTCGATCCCCAGAATTTCAGCTGCTCATCTCGTCCTTCTTTTTCTGTTTTTATCTTTTGCATTATGAATTTGTGTCCCTTTTTTTTTGCAATAAAAGATTTCGTCTTGTTCATATATACACGGTGGAGCTCATGGGTTCTTTAAGAAGAGTTGTAGAATCATACATGAAAGCACCAAAATGTGCTTTGGCAGATGTAACTTGATCAGGCCGTAACGGTTAAGGGTTTTGTGCTTTTAGGGAATTCGGAGCGAGAGAGGTACTTCTTCACGAAGAGAGAATCCAAGTACCCGAATCGGAATCGAGCTAGTAGGGCAACTGGTTCGGGATTCTGGAAGGCGACTGGTAAAGACAAGCAGATTGTGGCTTCGAGAACCAATCAGTTGGTGGGATTGAAGAAAGTTTGGGCTTTCTACAGAGGGAAGACCCCAAAGGGGTCTAAAACTGAGTGGGTTATGCATGAGTACCGCCTCTCCGATTCTTCCACCACAGCCTGCATTTCCCCTCAGAGGAAGAATTCCATGCAAGTATGTTCCAATTATCACTCACTAGTCCTTCTTTACCAACTTGAAGAAAGTACCTTTTTCATTGTTTTCTCCGATTAGTTTCTTATAAGCTGCTGTGTTTGTGCTCTTCAGACTTCCTTTCTGCCAGCGGAGGACTGGGTGCTTTGTCGGATTTTTCTGAGGAAAAGAGGCAACAAAGATGAAGAAGAGGTCATCCGCCCCTGCATACAGAACAGACTCAGGGACCAAGTTCCATCTAGAACTGCTCTCATCGACTTCACGAACCGAAGGAACAGTGGAATGGATGATGCATCATCCGATTCAGAGGCCAGTGGCATAACTGAACTTTCTTCTACTGGGTCTGGAAACGAAGAGATCACTAGCTGCAATAGCTTATCTTCATCATCATCCCCTGGAAGGGAAGCATAGGACCTGCCGCATCCTTCGCACCTGAGAAGGCATCTGGAAAGCGGAAAAAATAATGAACATCAGAGGCTTCTTTCTTAACTCTACTAGCTCTATATCTCCACTAGCTAGTCCCCTGCTGTCTTTCCAATGTAGACAGCTTAAGATGAGAGTTTCAGGGAGGGTTTCAAGTTTTAACATGAAAAAAGAAAACTGCAATTGAATGGTCTTGCATATGTTGGGTTATCGTGGAAGAAGACCGGTTGTCTTTGTAATCAGTCCCCAGAAGTTTTTAATCAAATGATAGACCCTTCTGATCTCTCTGCACATCCAAACTTTTTTTTTTTTTTGCTTGTTGTTCATATCTTCTAAAATCAGTTCAACCAATTAGAAAAGCAAGATGCTAGAGAGAAAGCAAAAGAAAAGAAAGATAAAAAGAAAAGCTGCATTTGCAGTTGGGTACCGAAATCATCCATCCCTTTTTTTCTCATCAAAAGGCGAGGGATTTTCTTGCAAAAGATGTGATACCCGTGGAAGGAAAGATTGAGGGAAGAGGGCAAAAGATGGGGGCATATTTTTATCGGCAACTTGTAGTGTGACAAAAGAGATGCTGCAGGGAGAATAAGTTGGGTATCCATTAACGGCATCTGTTTCACATGCAGGCCACTATTTTGAAAAAAAAAAAAATGAAATCATCTCCGGAATTCAATTTCAAAATGATGTAATGGTCGAAAAAAAAAGAGGAAAAACTCATATCCAATTTTAGTGCCTTTTTCCTAGGATTCACATCTCGGAGGCCCTAAAGGGACATAACCAATCCTCTTAGTGGGATCCCCTACCCATTTGTCACTTGGAAGTAGAGTGTTAATGGGTTAGGTCCCTCCCAGAAATATAAACATGGGTGGAGTTTGGGTAGATCAAACATCTTAAAATAAAGATAAATGATATGAGTACTTTGATATTTTCCTATAAGGTTTTACGTCGTAAAAGGTCACAGTACCATATCACTACTCTAAAATAAAACACATGAAATTTGATACATATATTGCCTGAGAATTTCGATACATATATTGCCTGAGAATTTCATAATTAATATGGATGGCTAATTTCTTTAAGCAGTGACTTTCAAATGTTGAACTCAGGCCAGATTAATTCGTATTGAACCCGAATCAGATCCACCCGTTGAATGAACAATCGAACGGGTTGCAGTCGATTCCATCTTCATGTGGTCCACAAATTTTGAGCAAATGGTGAGGTAAAGTGGGCGACCCTTGAAGCTAAGTGGCTCTCAGTGTCCTTGGCCCCATTGATCAAACAATGCAAAGGAACTATTGCACCTTTTTTGTAGTTTACAAAGTATTCTCTTCTTCCTTGCCTGCACCCATTTCAGGTCTCTTTCTCCCCAAGTCATGATGAGCTCACGCCCACACCTTGGGTGGGTTATTGCTGCTTCTTACACGCCATCCCCTGCCCCTCCCTCCCGGCTCCCATGCCCAAAAACTATTGTTTCATGTACCACAACAGGTCTTGCCATTAAAATAAAAGCTATACATCTACTGTAAGATATGGGTTATGGGTACTGTAGAAAGGATGAACCTCCCCTCTGTGTAGTCTGTAATAAGGGGTATTGGCTATTGGCATTGGTTAAATCCCCATCAGAGGAGTATTTGCAATGATTTGGATTTCTTAGGAGACTACATAATAGTATTAAGGATAAGGAAAAGGCACGACGACGTCAAGAGTGACAGGTTGCCTAAAAGAAAGCCGACCAGAGTTCCTTGTGAACCTGGTTTGGAATCATCTTCTCTGACTGATTCGCGCTGCAGCACGTCACCCTTTGAAACTTCCCTTTCCTTTCCCCCCTGGCTTCCGGCTTCCGACCCCTCTTTTCAGGTTTTCTTCTTTCTTTCACCCCGCGGAGGTGTGAACGGGAAGCTTAGGCTGACTTGGGCGAGGGCTTCGTCAATCAACGTGGGGTCGCCGGCAGGACACTGCCGGCACTCAAGTTTGGACTTTTTGAAGCGTTTGCGGATGAGGACGAGTGGATTGGAAAGGGAAGTGGGGGCTCTCCTTTTCTGGGTCACAGTTTGGGAGATTCGGGGGTTGGATAGGGATCCGATTCCGGGACCCACTCCAGTTGACTGCAAACGCAACTCGATTCCCCGGCTTTAATGGATGCCTATTAATGGCGGACTCAGATTAAAACGAAGCTATACAAATTGGTTCTCGTGGGGTCCTGCATCAAACAACTGGGTGGGGGCAGTCGTATTCGCTCATATCAGGGTCTGAACAAGATAGAGTTTGAGTTCGAGTTAAATTGCCTGAACCTGATATTTCTCAAGCTGGATCATTTGCAGCAAACTCCCAGTCAAGTTGGTGAAACGTGAAGCAACGTTTTAGACTGACATTTGTGACGAGGAAGGTGAGCGCCTGCCTCCTGAATTGAAAACGAAATGTTAATAATATCTACAGAGTCGAGAGAACAACATGAATTCACCATCTTGTTGGGGAAATCTTTGACAGATGAGGGGTAAACCCAGGATGGATGCAAATGGTTTACAGACGAGTATCGCTTTTCTCCACCACAAATTTCAAGATCTATGTAGTTGTCAAGCTTGGGAACTCGGGAGTGGCATCTGTCAAACGGGTTGTTTTCACCTAAACATAAAAAGGACAGGGAAGAGGGAAAACACCCAGCTGATACCTGTAATAGACCAGTTGACCAATGAAGACCAAGTGGAGTTGTAACAGGTCTGATGGGCAAGAGAACAGAGGCCACAATTTTTTGTTTTTTTTTTTTTTTTTTTTTTTTTGAGTAGAGTGATGAGGCAATCCATTTTCATGGCGTGCTATTTTACCTGACTGGTTTATCACAAGTCACAACCATGATTCCTTTTCTTAATCAATCCTCGTAAAGAAATTTGGGTTGTGAACACTGTTGAGTACAAAAGGATGCAAGCCATGGCAAATGAAAGATGATCAAATTATCTAACCCCATACTAGTTAGAGAATCAATGAAACTCCAGAACGTCATCTCCTGCAAGCTTTGTTGCCTGAAACATTATGGTCAGCCTCCAAACATGATCTTATTGTTTAATGTACACAACGAAAAGGAAGACGAATGTGATTAAGACAGTCTTGGTCAGCTTTTTCTGTTCTTATTTGATTGCAAGGCATCTCCTTGTTAAGAACATACTTCCTTGTGCTGGTTGCCATCTGCTACACCATACATATTCAATTTTCAACAGCCCATGGCACGATTCACATTTATTAAACGGCCATATTGAGGTTTCCCACCCAAAACTCAATGTTCAGAAAAAATTCTGTTTGATTTCTTAGGTTTTCAGGCTTGGCCTCTCCTACAAGCTCCTGAGTTTGCAGGGGAGATGAGTAACTTAAAAACCTGGAATTACAGTTGCAGAAACCCTGGAGGGATGTATGGACTTTGCACCAATTAGTCTTAAGAAGATTCTTCTGTAAGATAAAGTTTCATGCATCGGGAGGGACTGATTTGGAGCAAGCCTTCAAGACAGCTTCGTTCTGCAACAGGCAGTCATTTGCATCTCATGAAATGACACCAAACCTTTTTATAGTCGCAAATAAACAGAACGAGCATTTGGTTCGTTCAAAGTAATCTTAACAGGAATCTTGTTGTTCAGGAATGCATCAATAGTCTGTTCAACCTGATAGTTACAACACAAGTATTCAGTCTTCCTATTTTTCAATTTAGTGGATTTTTTCAGCTTTGATGGAAGCAACTTTGATGGTTAAATCCACTGAAGGATTTTTTTCAGCAAGAAACAGTTTGATGGTTAAATCCACTGAAGAGGCTGATTATGCAGCCATGACTCAAAGTTAGAGCTGACTATGACCCAAGATAAAACTCATTAAAATATCTGATGATAGAAGAGAGAGAGAGAGAGAGAGAGAGAGAGAGAGAGAGAGAGAGAGAGAGAGAGAGAGAGAGAGAGAGAGAGAGAGAGAGAGAGAGAGAGAGAGAGAGAGAGAGAGAGAGAGAGAGAGAGAGAGAGAGAGAGAGAGAGAGAGAGAGAGAGAGAGAGAGAGAGAGAGAGAGAGAGAGAGAGAGAGAGAGAGAGAGAGAGAGAGAGAGAGAGAGAGAGAGATAAAACCCATTAGCAAAACCGTGCGGGCTTGGACCCAAAGCGGACAGTATCATTACAATGTGGAGATCCGGGCCAGAATCTTGACATGGTATCAGAGCCACTTTCCGTGCGTGGGCTGGAATCCTGACATGGTTCTCGGCCACTATGGGCGTTGTAGAACCCCAATTTCACTTCTGTTTTTGTAGCCCAATTTCCTTGCTCCGTCCCTGTGGGCTTGCAGCCCAATTTCCCTTCTGTCTTCTGTCTGTGGGCTTGTAGTCCAATTCCCTTTTGTCTTCTGTCTATGGACTTGTAGCCCAATTTGTCACGTCTCGAGGTTGAAACTGGGCCTGGACGTGAGGGGGAGTGTTAGAAGAATTAGTCCCACATTGAAAGTGAATGAGAATAATCTTGGGCATAAAATCAAGAACCAACATCTCCATTGTAATGAGGCCTTTTAGGGTAAAACTCATTAGCAAAACCGTGCGGGCTTGGACAGTATCATTACAATGTGGAGATGTGGGCCCAACAGGCTCATCCAGAATCTTGACAAGAGAGAAGAAAAGAAAAAAAAAAAAAGAAAATTCAATCTGTAGAGTACTTCTAGTGAAAACAAGTAAACCTATAAAACAGAGACCCACACAAACTTGAAGCACAAGAAAAAAATCAGAGTATTGATGTGGGCCTTTCTAAAACAGTCATATGCATATGCTTTGACTCTAATCTCCACATTGGGTTTTCTCTTCATGTTTAAAAATATTGAGTCCTTTGCACCTTGCCTTGTTTGTCATAGTGAGAGTCAGCCTCATTATCATGGGAATTAGCATAAGATGTGACATTTTTTTTACCAAATAAATGGTTAAAAGAGTTGTTTTGTGTAGAATGGATATTCATGGGTGTTAATGATGACTCTTCCCGCTTAAATATTTCTTCTAAACTATCAGGTTGGTTATAAGAAACCAATGGTTTTACCAAAAAATTATAGTTGAAATATTGGGTAAAACTTTAATGTCAATGTGGGAAGTGGGATTCCAGGTGAAAGTTAGGTATTGAGAGAGCCTTCTTCCTATTAAAGAAAAAAAAGTGCTCACCTCTAAAAAAATTTACTAAAGTGATTCAGGCTTTCCTTTTCTCATTATTATGAAGAAAAAAGCTAATTCAATATCAAAGAAAAGACAATTCAACCTTCCTTTTTTAATATTTATCGAGTTCAATCAATATTCTCTTATAACTTGAAATTTTAAAAGTTAAATCTCCATTGTTCCTTTACTTACTGACTGTAATTGGATCCAACCCCGAAAACCTAAACCCTGATATTTTATCAAGTTTTTTTGAGTTAAACAAGAATTCAAAGGACGAACACATAATAATAATAATAATAATAATAATAATAATAATAATAATAACTATTATTATTCTTATTATTACTATTATTATTATTACTATTATTATTATTATTATTATTATTACTATTATTACTACTTGAAAGCTATAAAAGCCATGACCCATGAACACTATCAAGATCGTCAATTAGACCACATACATATAATCAGAATGTTTTCAAAATAGGATGAAGATAGGTTCTGAATCATTACATTCTTGTGATGGATTTCTATGAAGATCTATCATATCAGATTATCAAATAAAGGAGAAAAAGACTTTCCCGATTCCATCTTATGAGTTGCATGTGGGTTGATACAGTAGCAAAATAAAATAGTGGTTTGTGGCTATCCTCAACCAAATCCCTTAATGTCAGAGGCCTGAAATTCTCTTTTCCTAATGGGGAAAAACAGAGAGATTGATTTGGTGTGTTGGGAACCATAACCTTCAGTCTTTATATAGTGGTTCATCAGGGTACACATTATCCCGTGATGGGCCAATATGGGTATCCACTCATAAAGCCCATATCAATTTAGAAGTCCACGGGCTTATCAAATTGGATCACATAATGCAAGCCCATTAATATGAATAGCTAATACAATTGTAAATATTGTGATGTCCATATAGAAAATATGAAATTTCTAACAATCTCCCAATGGACATCATACTATTCTAAAAGCAATTGCATTTCAAATTCCTTAGGCGCGCATCCGTATGCTAGTTATCTGTGGATATCTATTTTAATACAATCTGGTCCATTTCCATATGAGCAATATGCTCATGAAAAACCTTAGGTGTTAAACCCTTGGTTAGTGGATCAGCAAGCATAGAGCTTGTCCCTATATGTTCTATGGAAATCTGTTTCTCTTGAACTCTTTCCTTAACAACTAGAAACTTGAGATCGATAAATTTTGACTTCGTTGAGCTTCTATTGTTGTTGGAATAAACCACTAATGAGTTATTGTCACAATGTATCTTAAATTGTCTTTCAATACCATCTACTACTCCTAAATTTGTGACAAAGTTTCACAACCATATCCCATGATTTGATGCCTCAAAACAAGCTATGAACTCCGCAGCCATGGTCGAAGAAGCTATAAGAGTCTGTTTAGCAGACTTCCAAGAGATAGCTCCTCCGGCCAACATATAGATGTAACCTAAAGTGGAGCGCCTGCAGTCTTGGCATCCCGCAAAATCAGAGTCAGAGTACCCGATGATCTCTAAACTGTCAGACCTCCGATAAGTGAGTATGTATTCTATCGTTCTCTTCAAATACCGCATCACACGCTTTGCTGCCTTCCAATGCTACATGCCTGGATTATTCATATATCTGCCCAAAACTCCCACGATAAATGTTATATCAGGATGTGTACAAACTTGAGCATACATCAGACTCCCTACCATTGATGCATAGGGAATCTTTTGCATCTCCTTCATTTCAAAATCATTGTATAGACACTGTTGGAGACTAAATTTATCTCCTTTCGCAACAGGAGTGTCACCTGGTTTACTATCTTTCATGTCGAATCAACTTAACACTTTATCAATATATCTCTTTTGTGATAATCCAAGGATACCTAGAGAACGATCTCTTAGTACCTAAATTCCTAATACAAAAGAGGCGTCACCAAGATCTTTCATCTCAAAATTCTTCGTTAGAAATCTCTTGGTTTCATGCAATAAGCCTATATCGCTGCTAGTAAGTAGAATATCACCGACATATAAAACCAGAAAAATATATTTACTCCCACTGAACTTGTGATATACACAGTCATCAACAACATTTGCCTCAAAACCCGACAAGGTGATTACTTGATGAAACTTGTGATACCATTGACGGGAAGATTGTTTGAGACCATAGATAGATTTCTTTAGTTTACAAACCATAGACTTTGGATCACCCGATACAAAATTTTTTCTTGTTGAGCCATGTAAATAGTTTCTTCAATGTCTCCATTAAGAAACACAACTTTTACATCCATCTGATGTAGCTCTAAATCAAAATGAGCTACTAGTGCCATTATTATTCTCAAAAAATCTTTCAATGATACTGAAGAGAAAGTTTCTTTGTAATCAATGCATTCCTTTTGAGTAAAACCTTTAGCGACTAGATGAGCCTTATATCTTTCAATATTACCCTTTGAATTCCTTTTGATTTTAAATATCCATTTACAACCAATGGGTTTCTTTCTTTCAGGCAATTCGACAAGATCCCAAACGTCATTGTCTTCCATAGACTTCAACTCATCCTTCATGGCACCAATCCATTTATGAGAGATAGAACTACGCATAGCTTGACAGAAGTTGATTGGATCATCATCTGTTAAACCTATGCCATCCTTATGTTCTTAGAGAAATACGATATAATCATCAGAAATCGCACTTCTCCTCTCTCTAATGGATCTCCTAAATGGCACTTCTTGAGGTTGTTCAGGTTGTTCAATAAGTGGTGCGTGAGGGAGACTATTAATGTTGTCTTTTATAGGATCAATGTCAGGAACAGTGATGGGTATTAATACCTGATCACCTTCAATAACAGATTCTTTTTCAAAGACAACATTCTTTATATTTTTTCTCTCCCAAACTCAACAACCTCATAAAATCTCGCATTTCCCGTTTCAAAAAATGAATGTAATGTGGGATCATAAAATTTAAATCCTCGAGAGCGTTCAACATAACCAACAAAATAACATCTTACCGTTCTGGAGTCCAGTTTTCTTTCATGAGGACGATAAGGTCGTGTCTCAATTGGACAACCCCAAATGTGCAAGTGCCTCATGTTGGGCTTTTTCCTAATCCAAAGCTCATAAGGGGTTTTGGTAACTGCCTTGCTTGGTACTTTATTGAGGATATAAACTGCAGTCTTTAAAGCTTCTCCCCAAAGAGACTCTGGCAAGGAAGAATGACTAATCATACTTCTCACTGTATCCTTAAGAGTTCGGTTTCGTCGCTCAGCAACACCATTCATGTTGGGTTTGCCCGGCATAGTGTACTGTGGAACAATTCCACTCATTGAGGAAAGGAACGAAGGGTCCTGGACGTTGCTCTCCTAATCCATCCTATCTACCGTAGTATTCACCACCACAATTGGATTTGATAGCCTTAATTTTCTTTCCAAGTTGAAGTTCAACTTTAGCTTTGAAAGATTTGAAAACGTCCAAGGATTGAGACTTCTCATTTATAAGATAGAGGTAGCCATATCTAGAGTAGTCGTCTATGAACGTAATAAAAAACTGTTGTCCATTCCAAGATGCCGCAGGGAAAAGACCACATATATCAGTATGTATTAGTTCTAAGACTTCCTTAGCTCTATTAGCACCTAATCTTCTTGTATTAGTTTGTTTGCCTTTGATGCATTCAATGCAGACTTGAAAGTTTGACAAATCCAAAGGTTCCAGAATTTCATCCGACACAAGCCTTTTGAATTCTCTGTTTAGAGATATGACCTAAACACTTATGCCATAAAATGGCGGAATTCTCATTTAATTTTCTCTTTGTACCACAAGAACTTGTTTGCAGTATCATATTATATGAACTTATAATGTCAAACATATATAGATTATCAATCAAACGACCAGAACCTACAATATTTGAATTTAGAGAGAGACTAACTTTACTATTTTCAAATGAACAAGAAAATCCCGATTTGTCCTAAGTTGAAATAGATATTAAATTTCGTCTAAAAGACGGTACAATAAAAGTCTCAAATAAATCCAAATAAAATCCGGTGTTTAACTATAATCTAAAAGTTCTTATAGATTCAACTGCAACTTTATTACCATCTTCCACAAAGAGGAATCTTTCAGCATCATTTGGAGATCGGCTCCACATGCAACCCTGTGTAGTCTTACTTATTTGAGTAGTAGCACCAGAATCTACCCACCATATATCATTTGGTACAAAAGCTAAATTAACTTCAGAACAAACTAGAGTAAGAAACTTATATGTCTCTAACTTCCTATTCTTCTTAAAATATTGTTCTATTTGGAGAAAGAACTCTTGTGCATTGCACGCACTAAGGGAGCTTCGAAACGATTCCGGAATGGAATGTTTCATGAGCATAACACACAAACTGTTAGACCGATCCCACTTTTCAATCTTAATCTCATTGAGATTTTCTAGAGTAGGAATGGGTCGCTCCACCCAAAGTGCATAATCTAAATCTATACATCCGAGGCCTATCTCAACAAACTCTTTCCAGATCTTGAAATTCGTCCCACTTAGCATTGGGATGTTAGGGCGTCGAGCAAAAAAGTCCATGGCAGTACTAACATAAACTGAATTGTAGAATGAAAGAAATAATCATACTCCCAATAATTTGCATGTCAAAGAATATTTAAGACATGAATAAACAATCCAAATGGGGACATTATACAAGATACCTAGCACAACATTAATTTCTAGTCTTTGGACAGAGAAAATTAATTGTAAGTGGTACTCTCCGAACAATGATCAAACACTGATGATTAATTCTGCCAAACTGTGTCTTCCTTTGGGTCGATCACAATTAGCATGAATAATAAAACTTTAGAATCATCACGTATTTATCACCACACGCATGTCATTATTTGGCCAAACTACGTCTTCCTTTGGGCCGAACACAATTCGCATAAATAATTTCACACTAAGCATCTACGTAATTTCAATCAAACCAATTTAGACAACAAAGGTTACTTCCGCAACAGTATTGCTTTAATCGATTTAATTAGAAAATACAAGACTGACTGAACATTATTCAGTCATATAAATGTTTTGGTACCGCCCCATTGTACCGTATTTATGGAATTTTAATAATAGCATGATTGCATACTTAAAACCAAATGCATGCTTGAAATGTAGAATTTCCTCATGCTTTCACAATTTATCCCCTCATTCAATAAACTAAATCCATCGAGAAAAAAAAACATATTGCATTAATAGGGTATTGAGACAAACTCATAAAATTCCCAAAATTATACCATAAAGTAGAGAACAGTGTATTCTACTTATAGTTAAACTTTCATCTAAAATTTTCAAAATTTCATAATCGGATCCGGAGTTGGATCTTTAATCGGATCCAGATTCAGATCTGAAGTCGGGTCCGTAATCGGAAGCGGAGCCGAATCCTTAGTCAGAGTTGGATCCTATTCGGGTCCAATAATCGAACTCTAATCGGACCCAAAGAACCTGGTCTGGACCCGAAATCCGGACTGAATGGTTTGGTCTGCTAATATTTACTTGAACCGGTCCAGTTTAAACCAATAAACCGAACCAGTGCGGTTCACTCTTTCATAAGGATGAACCGGGGAGAAATGTTTTAGGGTTTCTCCCCGCCGCCGCCACAGAAAACCCGGTTTAAAGTCAAAACAAAATCGGGTCGATTCATTGGAAGATTAACCGATCTCCTTCCTTAACGGTGAGTTTCTCCTACCGCCACCGCACTGCTGCTGCCGGCGTTCTGGCCACACCGGTGGCCGGATTTCACTGCGAAACGGTCGCCCAGCCACGGACGACCGGTTCTCTGGGGTAGTCGTTGCCACACGGCGACGGAAAATCCCAAAAAAAGGAAAAAACGAGGGGGTGCTTTCGCATCCCTTTCTCGGCTCGCCGTCGCAATAGCCGAAGGTCGGCGACCGTTCCCCTTTACCTTTTCTCCAAATTTCGACCTCGAAATCCGTCCGGCCGACCTCGAAATCCGTCCGGCCGAACTCCAAAATCCGGCCGACCGAACTCCAAAATCCGGCCGACAAATTTCTGGATCCTTTGATAATCCGAATCAGACGTCTGCTCTGATACCATTTGATGGATTTCTATGAAGATCCGTCCTATCAGATTATCAAATAAAAGAGATAAAGACTTACCCGATTCCATCTTATGAGTTGCATGTGGGTTGATACAGTAGCAGAATAGAACAGTGGTTTGTGGCTTTCGTCAACCAAATCCCTTAATGCCAGACGCCTGAAATTCTCTTATCCTGATGGGGAAAAACAGAGTGATTAATTTGGTGTGTTGGGAACCATAACCTTCAGTCTTGATATAGTGGTCCATTAGGGTACCCATTATCTCCTGATGGGCCAAATCCACTCATAAAGCCCATATCAATTTAGAAGTCAACGGGTTTATCAAATTGGATCACATAATGTAAGCCCATTAATATAAATAGCTAATACAATTGTAAATAATGTGATGTCCATATAGAAAATTCGAAATTTCTAACATCTTGTTGATTGCTAGGTATCACCTGGTCAGAACATATTTCCTTGTGTAAATAGCAAATCTTCTTTCTCATACATATTAATTTCCCAACAGCCTTTGAACCACTAAAAATGAGGTTTCTCACCCAAAACTAAAATGTCTACGAAATATCTCTAGGCTCAAAAATTTTATATGGGTAGAAATGAAAAACCTGGCATGGTATAAATGAGAGTACCTCAGTGGGACATTAAAATCAGAAAACCCAATGTACAAGAACTATTACAAGTAGATCTTTAAAAGATAAGAGAGAACTTGAATTACAACTACAAAAATCCAAGATCCACAATGAGAAATTAGAGGTCACCAAATTTTTGTCAGTCAAGCCCTAATTTATAGCTTGAGGTAATCAATTCCCGAAGAACTACCTTCATTTTTCAACAATGAGAAAAATAAAATACAAACTAATACCTCCTCTGGATTATTGAAAAATTGGGTATTTACATCTTGTGCCTGATAATACTTTTATGAATAATGATTCATGCACAGTGCCCGAATCATTACTCTACTTTTATTGTATCTTTGAATCATAACAGATTTCAATGGTTATGCGAAAATCATATAATATAGTATAGAATGTATATAGGGTAATTCTGTATCTTGTGATATTGTGTCATAAGACATGATATTTAATGGTATATACCCACCATTGTGGGATGATTGAATAAGACATAGAAATTGAAATTCTTCAGAATAAACACCAGAAGTGCAAAGATCTTAATGAACTAGAGAACAACAAAATATACAAATGGAAAAATGTTGAAGAACAGAGGTATTTTTTATTCCTGCAGTTAGTTTCATACTATCGATGTTACATCCAGTCACTCCACCATGGTTCTGGGTTCTTGTCCAATACTTGGATTACTTGTGCCAGGTGCTGGGCCGAGGGTGTGCTGCTCCGGAGGAGGGGAGCAGCAAATTTTGATGACCACCCGTTCTTGCCTGCAACGTCCAGATGGAAAGTTGGAGGCCACCAGGCGTTTCACAAACGCGCTCGTCGCGTCTTCAAAACCTGTAAAAACTTCACTAATGGCGCTGCGTTTCAGTGACGAGTTTGCAGGTGGGAACAAAGCCTCACGATCGAAAACAACGAGGCCCCTGATAGAGATTGAGGCCGCTCGTCGCATTCCTCATAGATGTGCCCGCCACCTGCCTCGGTTTCTTCGAAACCCACCTGCCTTCTCTCCCTCTCCCTCCCCTTATAACAATCTCCCCCTTTACTTTCTCTCTCCGCCCCACACTATACCACCTTAAGGGAAGCAGGCATTCCGCTTCTGCGACCTCAGCGAAATTCAATGGCACCTGCTTTGACAGAGGAGAAATTGGGGCAGGGACGGGACGAACCCGTTTGGAAATCGAAGGTGACTGTCGTTGGTAGTGGAAATTGGGGCAGTGTTGCGGCAAAACTCATAGCTTCTAACACCCTCAAGTTGCCTTCCTTCCATGGTAAGAGCTGAGCACCTTTTCCTTCTTCTGGGTCTCCTGCTTTTCGCTTTGTTGAATTACTTGCACCGTTGAGCTCTCTTCCAGATGAAGTGAGGATGTGGGTGTTTGAGGAGACGTTGCCTACGGGAGAGAAACTATCCGATGTCATCAACAAAACCAATGTGAGCTATAATCGATGTGGATAGACACATTTCCGATTGAATACATCCTGATGCTTCTGAGGCTCATCTTATAACCGGTATTTGCATGCGTGTAATGTTTCGAATAGGAGAATGTTAAGTATCTTCCAGGAGTAAAGCTCGGGAAAAATGTTGTTGCGGATCCGGACCTTGAGCATGCAGGTGATTGATTGATTCCCTGCCGGCCGGACAGACTCAGAGTTTTAAATGTAGTTGGGATATTCTCTTGGACTGATGCAACTTTCTGCAGTGCAAGATGCAGATATGCTGGTGTTTGTAACACCCCATCAGTTCATGGAGGGCATTTGCAAGAGGTTGATGGGGAAGATTAAAAAAGACGTGGAGGCCATCTCCCTCATCAAAGGCATGGACGTTAAAACAGAGGGGCCATGCATGATTTCCAGTCTCATCACTGAACTGCTTGGAATCAACTGTTGCGTCCTGATGGGAGCAAATATAGCTAATGAGGTTTCGGTGCCCTCCTTTCTGATCCTCTTTTTCTTCGTTTTAGAGGCTTCAGTTATTTTACGTATATGAATTCACATTTTGCTGTGCAGATTGCAGCTGAAAAGTTTAGTGAAGCTACAGTTGGATTTAGAGATGATAAGGAAGTTGCAGAGAAGTGGGTTCGGTTGTTCCGTACTCCTTATTTCCTTGTATCAGCGGTAAGCTAAGGAACTTGAAAGATCCATAATTGGAATCATCGTTAATTGCTTAGATGTTCCCCCCTGTTCAGCATTTTATGAAATTAGCATCTGAATTACAGTTGCTATTTAGAACAGAGGATGGCCGTACCAACCTTCTTCTGTTAAAATATAGTGCAGAACAGACCAGAGATCTTAAAGCTTCAGTAAACCCCAAATATCATTTGATACATACATTTTTTTACTTTGAAATCTGTGAAGCTTTATTAATGATTTCAAGAAAGATTTCAAAAAAGTCTTACAGTAGTGTTACATAAGGCATTTGATACATACATGTATAGAAATGTATGATTCTTATGCCATCATAATAGATGCCATTGAAATGTAGACTATGGATATCTGGCTGATGCTTTAGTTTGGTATGAGTCATGTAATTTGGGAGAATGTGAGCAGGTTCAAGATGTGGAAGGAGTCGAACTGTGCGGAACTCTTAAAAATGTGGTGGCCATTGGGGCAGGTTATTCAAATTCTGAAACTTCAGTTTGATGCTTATTTAATCTGGATAAAGCACTGGATAAACATTGAAACCCAGTCACTCTCCATTTCATGACAGTATGATGATATGAATTTGGTAGCCTGACCAAGGCATCCTGTCACTAAATGGTCATGGTATAACCAGTGCACTTGGTCTGCAAGTAATACTCCTGTGAATTAATTTGTTTTAACCGAACTAACAAAGAATTGGCAGGTCTTGTGGACGGCTTGGATATGGGAAGCAACACCAAGGTAGAGTAAACATGTTATGAACATTTGAGTTAACCTAGATGATTTGTTACGGGTGTATTAGCCCTTTCATATTTGTTGCTACATAATTCTCAGGCAGCAATAATGAGAATTGGGTTGAAAGAGATGCGTGCCCTTTCAAAGCTCATGTTTCCATCAGTTAAAGATAGCACTTTCTTTGAAAGCTGTGGAGTTGCTGACTTGATCACTACCTGTTGTATGTTGACATAAATTTTCCTACTTTTTTCTCTATGCATCTTCATTTGCGCCTGCACATACACAATTGAAGTACTCATAGATTTATATTCGGAGACCACAGTCTAGCAACTATAAACACTAGGGAAATGGACATGTGGCTGTGATGTTATTTTGTAAATTCTGTGAACTGTTGCTTTTTCTATGGAACAGTGGGAGGAAGAAACAGGAAAGTTGCAGAGGCTTTTGCTAGGAATGGTGGAAAGAGGTTCATCTCCTATCTTTTAATATAACTTTTTAATTTAGCTGAAATGACTTGGCTAAACAGAAAAATAAATCCTCATTGGTTGATGACAGGTCTTTTGATGAGTTAGAAGCAGAGATGCTCCGGGGCCAGAAACTACAGGTAGACACAGTCACTTAGATGCCACCAAATACTTAAAACCACTTATTCATTATGAACTACTGGTAGAAACAATCACTTGAATACCACCCAAGAGTTCAAAGCACTCGTCTACAGTTCATCTTTAAGCTGCACCCGTATTCTGATGGATTGAGATTTGCTCTAATTAAAAAATGGTACTGAATTTGCCACTTGAATGAGACCCATTTACTCCCAAGTGAATGGATCTCATTCCCGTTTCAGGGACACTCTCTTTTTCTTTTTAGTAGAACTGATCCCACCATGAAGGATCTTTAGCTGGCTAAAATAGAGACCCACCTAAGCTGCACTTACCTGCATTAACAAAATGACCCTGTGAAACTTCCTCACTGAAATAGGAACCTGAATACCAGTTTTTGAACGAGTGCAAATACTAGTGCTTCTAGTTTGCTTTTGATGGTAATTGTTTCAGTTCAAGTTAATGTTCTTTCTATATGTTCTTGAAGGGTGTGTCAACAGCGAAGGAGCTGTACGAGGTCATGCGTAGCAAGGGATGGACAGAGTTGTTTCCACTTTTCACAACCGTGTATGAGATCTCGATTGGCCTTCTTCCTCCTTCAGCCATAGTCGAATACAAGGAAGATGTACCCATATTTTACTCGGTGGAGGATTCTGCTATCTATCACTAGCTCCTCGTGTAACCAGAATCCCTGCACAGACCAGGAAAACAATCCCTAAAAATTTCTATCTCAATTGAAACTTCTAGCTGGAGGTTTGCAAACTGTCATGGGCATGAGGCCAGCAATATGACCTTTCATGCTGACTTGATGAAACAGCTGAACAGAGTACAAACTGTCACAGAGCTAGAATTGTAACAGGTTTCAGGAATTAAGTTTTGAAATGCACTTTTCTACATGATGAATGAGTTTTCTCCAGTTGTTTTCTCCACTTTAATATATAACTACTTCGGTTCTTGTTTCATTGATGACACTGAATAATTTAGCACCAAAGTTCCATTGTTGGATTATCGATTCGCGGCATTTATAAGTACTACACTCTTCCAATTGCTGGATGTGTTCCATTTCAGACAATTGAACTGGATTGTATGCATTCCTTTTGAGTGACAGGGACGATATAATTTAGTTGGTCTTAACCTATAAAACCAGTTCAGCATCTGTAACATGCCGGTTTGGTCTGGTTATAATAACACTTGGTTTGGTTTAATAACACATGCATAAATATATGATATAAAGATATACAATATTAAAAATTAAAGATTATATTTGTAGGACATAAATTTTCTTTTGCTTTTTTCCTTTGAAAAATGATATGAGTATTATCATATTTTACTTTCATCTTGATATGACTATCTCCGTGGCAATAGGAAGATAAGCAACATGGACGACATGTCAGGATATAAATGCAAGTAGCAATAATTCTCTTTTCACTTACTTTCTTTGGATCCCAAAATGTTAACTAAGTAATAGTTAAAATCCTTGCTTATTATATTTGTGTCGATGATGTATGACTTGAATATGTTAACCAAGTAATAGTGGAATTGTAGTTGCTATAATATGGGATTCTCCCTAAATTTAAAAGAGACATTGAATTCTCTGGCGTAATTTGTTGCCTTGAGTGAGAATTTTTTGTCACTCCTACATGGGTGGAATTTTGTATTCTCCTGGATTTTTACACCACACCTAACATGAAAAAATAAAATCAAGGTCTTTATTTACCTAGATTTTAAAGTAAGTTACTTTAAATTTTCCATGTAAACTCCGCTTTCTCTTTGGATAATCCCTAAATTATAATAAAAGAAATAAAATTAAACTCTTTTTATCAGTGTTCAATCGGGTCTTTATTTACCAAACCGACCCAGCTGGTTCGATCGGGTTCAATCGGAATTGGAAATTTGAACGGTTCGGCTTGTTCTTAAAACCAGAAATGGTCAAAAACCAAGTTGACAGGAAGGTTTTAGAGGTTCAATAGTTGAATTGTGAACCGGACCGGACCAGTTGAACAGGTTTAAGTGCCTTTTTAGCATTTTTCATTGTTTATTTATTTTAAAACTTATTTTTTGTATATAAAATTCTTATTATGATTTTTTTTACGATGTACAACTCATACAGGTTGAATCACCGGTTGAACCAGAATCCGATCACTGGTTTGGTTTTTAAAACACTATTTTTTATCATAATGATTAATGATCTTTGTTCTATTGACTTTTTATGAAGGAAAATGAATTTGAAAGTTATACATAAGTTATAAACTACAAAGGATGAGTAGGACTGAAATTCAGATCAACTTCCACGTCTAAAAGAGCGAGTTGGACCCTGACTCAGAATCAACTCCTCGACCTCTGTCTATTTGGAGACCACTCGGCCCAGGACTGTCCTTCGAGGTTTATTTGTTACTTTCTCTGTGGTCTCCTCTTTCAGCGAGGGGCAGAGAGTGCGGAGAAGCATTTTGGAGAGAAGGAAGAAGATGGTTCGAGTTGCTACGTATTTCGCCATGACTCTTGGTGCCTTCGTGTTCTGGCAATCCATGGATAAATTGCACGTCTGGATCGCTCTTCATCAGGACGAAAAGGTGGTGTCTTTAATAATTGTTTTCCCTTTCGTTTTCAAGAATGAATTTCTTAAGCTGATTGACTGATGGGGAAAGTCCCCAATTGTTGATTATGTTTCCCTGATTGGTAGGTCGAAGATCTTATTTACCGAAAAAATTGAAACTCTTAGTATGGGCTAAACTTATAGCCCTGAATTGGACAATTTGTTACTCAAATGTGGTTGCATTTTCTGAAAAACATAACTTTGAAGCATCTGTCGAACCTTCGGAATCTTGTCAAAGGTACGGTTATTTTGGTCATCCATCCTGCTGACCATAGCTAGGGCTGGGGAAACAAAAGAATAAGATATTTTTTTAAGTTGAGGTGGAGGCATACTGTAAGAAGGGTTATCAAATGCTGCACTTATCCTATGTGGCTTCTGATTCTACTAAATCTTAACTAAATTGATGGAATAACTTATTTGACCTATATGTGTTTCTGTATACTTCTCAAATTGAAACAAGAGATTAGAGGGTATGACGGAGGAATCCATCAACAAATTAAGACTATTCTGTAGCCAGCTTCTCCCAAAATAGCTAGCTGAAGCTAGAAATTGTTCTATGAACTAAACCGCTGGATTTTTTGACCAATGGGTTGGGGTGCCGATGGAATCTATATTTGCATTATTGACTGCTACGTGTTCCACAATGTTGTGCTTACTCTGGTACACAAATTGATCCCCAAACTATGAATTATTAAAATTCCAAATGAATCGAGGTGAAAAACATGTTTAACAAATCTTTGATTGACAAACAAAGCATTTGATAAGTATGGTAAATGATGGAGCTGTCAGGGTATGGTAGCAGAAGATTTAGTTTGGAGAACCAAAAGTTTGAGACATGATTCAGCTTGAATTGCTAACTATACAGAAACAGAACAAAAGAAACTGAACTTAGGGAAATTTGCCATTAATTTTTTGAGGAGAAATTTTCAATTAAAGGTTATCAGAGATTTTTAGTAGAAGTGATGGATAGGAAACTATGTCAATGCAGAAGAAAAGTCAAAAGCTCAATTACAAAATACTGCAATATGGGATATTTTATTTTTTAGCTCTCGTTATGACAATCAACATGCTTTTAAGGAAGATGATTGTACTGGAAACTGGAGTATATCTTCTTACCTTCACCCACTGAATCCCTCCTTCCTCCCTTATCTCCCGCCCTTAAATGAAGTAAAATTAAAAAAAAATTATCCTTTTCTGCTTTGTTCCTTATTGTCAGTGCTATTTATATGAAACTACTGAGCTTAAAAAAAAAAATAAATGACTGAGGGACTTACAGAGCTTAAATCTGTACTTTATTTGATATTAAATAAAACAATCTTTGGTAATACGGACCTCTTACTGGATTTTATGTTGTCCATCTTCATGCTTCTTCAGTATTTTGTTAGTTGTGTCTGTTTGCTCATAGTTCTTTACTTTTTCATATATTTCTGTCTGGGAAAGAACAAGAACGACTGCATTGCTATCCTCTCTTGTTTTGCCAAGTGTGCCATTTGGCAGTCAGCAGCTCTAATGCCAATGCTCATACATAGATATAATAAGTGAAATAAGTGACATCTCATGTAAATTGCATGAACTTTGATCATGTACATTAAGAAAATTTCTGTGTGAAAAAATAACCTGCCATCCAAAGAAAAAAGAGAGAATCTCTCCCGACACTTCACAGAATGGCTGTTGACTTTCACTTTCTTTTGTTTACGCAATGAAAGAAATACTGCAAGTCACTTAAAAAATTGACTGTTATTACCTTGAAGCTGACAAGATTTAGCTACCTGATGAGTCTGGAGAAAAGTAAATTAGCTACCTGATATAAAAGCAGTATAATAGTATGTTTTCTGTCACTAAGTAGTCAAATTAGCAAACTGGACCTGGCCTAAGGCTCACAGTAATGAGAGATTCTAGTGTGAACCTAATATTTAGGTTTATCTCTTTTATGTCACAGAAGATGGTGTAACAATGGCCAACCCAGTTGGGCTCTTATTAACCTTTATACTCATTTTATCATCCATTGATGGAGGATCATCTGCAACAGATTGAGTTTATTCGTACACCTGTCTAGAAATGGAAAATAGTATCTTTTGCCCAGTGCTTTGCTGTTCCATGTTTTGGTTTCCTGCCATGAGTAGAATTTGGTTTCTAGTATGGCCTGTATGAATAGATATTTGTTGATTTTGTTCCACATCTTTTGTCTTTCTGGCAGTTTTAGCTTAATTATATGTTTTATGTTCTTTTCTTTCTTTTGGTTTTTTGTAATGATAATCATTTCTTGTATATTATCCAATTTCAGCAAGAGCGCATGGAGCGGGAAGCAGAAATTAAGCGTGTGCGGCAGCAATTGATTGCTGAAGCCAAACAGAAGGATTCTCTTTGAATAGCTTCCTCATTTCCAGTACCCATTTTATGAGAATCTTTTTGAAGTCTGTACCGTCTACTGCACTTGAATTTTTCTCTATTGATTTTTGTCAGGAAGCAGTTGAAAGCTTAATAAGAAGAAGATAAGCATCATCTGTTGTAGAGTTTGGTACTTTCTCCCAGTAGCTTCTTTGAAACAGTGCCGTGTCAAGACATTCTGCAGTTTTTGTATGATGTACTTTATTGACTCAGTTGGATGACAAAAAATTCTTATGCATATTAAATCAAATAGGCAGTGGTGCGAAGATTATGCCCAACTTGGTAGTTACTGAAAACTCTTAAAGAAGCCATTTTCTAGAATTTCAATATTGGGCTTTGGAAAAACGATTTCTGATACTAGTAACGTTTCAAAGTAACTCATAACCTGTCACAAGATCAAGGTTTTTGGACTTGGAATCAGGAATCTAATTCTGGTCCCTAAAAAATCGAATAAGGCAAGGGTGAGCCATAGTGATCATACAGTGTCACATGCATGCTCTTATGTTGTTGGAGCTAGTGATGGTTGCATTATGTTTGCAAGTATGTATTCTGGATGGCTCTAACCGAACGTTTTGACCCTTTGACTTGTCAAGACAAGAGCCATATGCTGGTACATGGTACACTAAAGTTATGAGGACCACTAGCCCCATAACAAAAATGTACCATGGGGTTAGTAGATGCCTTGCAACTGTCATGAAAATTCAAATCTTCTTTAGTACCCTTGGACTATATTGTTAACATTTAGTCTTGATGGTCACATGTCCATTCCTCGATCAATTCTTATTTTCATGAAGTGAAAATATTTGTTTCATTGGTGCCTGGATGTCAAATTTGAGATGAACTGATGGATTGGCCCAAGTGTTTATACCGCGTAAATGAACAAGTCAGGGATCGTTATGTTGATTAAGATTCGTTGGACTTTTACTTCATATGAAGTTCGATTCTATGTTTTTCTATATCATGTATCAAGAATAAGTCAGTGAATGAGAACATTGTTGTGAACCTAATAATGCCGTAGATCAGTTTAAACATGTTTTAGCTGTACGATAGCACCATTTATAGAACAAAACGAGGAACATGTCGAGCTGAATCAGTTAAAATAGATTGAATCCAACAGTCCATATTATCCATACTCACACCTAATGTTTCCAAAAAGCAAAATGTTAGTTGCACCTACGCGCATGGATGTACCAGCCATTCTGTAACAAAGTTGCTTAGGGTTTGTCCTTTAGAATTTAATATTTTATAAAAAAAATATTTTTAATTTTTTAATTATTTCTAATTAGCTGGTACGTCCAAGAGGTACTACATCTTAGGTGCACCTAGCATTACTCTTCCAAAAAAATGCAGGCCGCCCGCCCGGCTGGGTGGCGCGTGAGGGAGGCCAAGGACGTGTCGGAGGCCGAAAAATCAAGTTATCCTATTCGTGTTGATGTTAGGGGAGGGCACTAGCTGGGGTTTTTTGGGTAACTGGACAGTGCCCCGACCCAAAGAACCCAGGTTCAGGGTCCCATACCAATCTGTGTGGGGTCCGGTTTGGGTTTCTCTAGACCTTTTTTTTTTTTTTATTTAAGGACTGGAAGTTTCATTTATAAAGTAAATCGTCCTCTCCCTGACAAAGTTAATATTAGTATGACGAAGTGCGTATATCATGACTCTTCATTTATAAAGTAATCCAAAATATTATAAATGTGGACGAAGTCCACTTAATTTGCAGTCTTCTGCTTGTGCCTTCTTTAGAAAAGAGGGAACCGTGTTCCTTTAGCAACTATAGAACCCTCTTTGGCCAACCTATCCACCACCATGTTGGTTTCCCTAAAAACATGTTGTAGGATATAGGATGGATGTTTGATGAGGATGTCGACTCTATCAATGGGGTTAATCGCCAATGAGATGTTATTTCTTGATTGGTAGCCCGAATAGCTAACATTGAGTCCCCAATCATGGTAAAAACGATGAAGTAATGAAAGTGTAAGGTGCAATGCAAGCAACTCAGCCTTGTTGTTAGTTTTGTTTGGGAAGGCCCATGAAACTATTATTAATGGGTTTCCTTGGTTAATTCTAATTATAACTCCCCCACTTGCTGTGTTTTTATCTATAAAACTTGAGCCGACAAAATTTGCTTTAATGAAAGAGGATAATGGTGGGTTCCATGGCTGTGTTTTTCTGGCTGATTTGGGGTGAATTTTTTTTGGAATGTTTCAGTGTGTAGCAATGTTGTGTATTGTGAAAAAGATTTTTTTGCTAATCGCTCCAAGGTCTACTCAATAGCCTGAAATCTTTTCTAATTTCTCTCACACCAAATTTCCCATAGAGTGACCATGAGTGGAAGACTGTTTCTGGGCTTGTATTTCCATTCGGAACTATTGAAAGACATGTTGATCGGTTGTCTAATAGAGAAGAGGTGATTGGGAATCCGCATATTCAATTTGTTGTACATATCCTTGGTGAATGGACAAGATAAGAATATATGTGTAATTGATTATGTCCATTGGTGACATAGTATCACGCCGCTAGATTATGCAAGGCACAATCGTGATCCTTAGTAGCGTGCGGCCTAGCCTCCAAGTCCGTCTGGATGCTAGTCAACCTCTCGGGAGAAGTTTTAGCACAAGAACATTATGTTCTTGGTGCTAGAACACACTCTAAACACAAGCACAAAAGAGGACTCCGAATTTGGGAGGGAAGAATGCTTCTATTGAATGAATGAAGTGAAGTGCCTTACAAACTCTTCTACAAGCTATTTATAGATTACAAAACCTCCCATGGTTGGTGACACCTATCAAGCACTTCTCTAAGTGTTTGCCAACCAATGCCAACTCATGCCAACCCATAGATTCCCACTAACTCTATGAGTTGTTGCCAACTAGCAAGCACTTATCCCATGTGCTTGCCAACTCATTGTTGACCACCAACTCTCTTAGTTGTTGCCAACTAGTAAACACTTATCTCATGTGCTTGCCAACTCACACTTGCCACATCACAAGCCTAGTCATGTACCACCTCGTGCGCCACATCATGCAAGTGCCATGTCATCTGCCAAATGCGTGTGGTTGCTCCTTGTAGTTGAATGCAAGGAGTTTATGTACCTCCGCGCGCACATCCATGAGTTCAAGTTGCGCATGCGTGTTTGGCCAAGCGTGCATGCTGGTCGGTTGGTTGTCCATGCACATGTATGTGCGCGTCCGTCCCCGCCAAGCCGTCTTGCGCATGTCCGCACACGAATGTTGCGCATTTTTGCATGGGAATGTCTGCCTCGTATCACATAGGCAGCAATTCGTGTTTATGTGGATAGCTCTCTTTGTCAACATATCAGCCGTAGGCAAACATTCATGTAAGATTTTCCATAAAAATAACTTATACTTGGGTAGAACCGTAGAAGATAGAGACCAAATTTTCTTCCACAAGTGATATGTGGGCCCAAATTTATAGGAATTTTTTCTCTTGTTTGCCTTCCAACTGTAGTTGATGATATATGTTTTTAATTAAGAATTGCCCATTTGATGACAATATCTATATGGGGTAGTCGTTTTTTGTTATGGAAGCCAAAACCTCTAGAATTTTTATTGCAACCTTCGTGGGCCAAAGCCCATGTACTAGGATTTTTTCTCCCTCTTCTATTAGGGTACTGATTTTTTCAAAGGGGTAAACAGGTACTATTTGAAATCTTTCACAAAGAAAATGTCCTATTTCTCTTTTAAAAGTTTGAAAGATATAGTAAAATCTGATATCTTTTAGAAAGACTGTATTAGGTGTTACTGAGATATGGGTAGCATATGTGTAGCATGGTTGTTCCATATGCTAAGACTAAGATCTGGTTTGTTTCACCCAAATGTCCTGCATATCAAACAATTGGAGGTTTTTAATATATTTATTATATATTTCATTTGATAAAAACCTGGAAAAAATCAAAACCCGAGTTAAAAGACTTAAAGTCTAAACACAATGAATGTAATTTCGGAATCATGAACATAAAAACACAAACTTTTGCTTTAGTTTGAATTGGGAAAAAAATCCTTTATTTGTATAACTTTGACTACAAACATTTCCCATGGAAAGAGTGACGAAAGAAATGCTTTTACTACCACAGCAAACTTCAATTCGAAGGCCTTTGTTAGTTCTCTCACTAAGTTATTCCACTTTCATGTTCACAACAAACCCTAGACTGAGGGCTAGGTAGACTGGCACTAGGAACTTTTTTGACTTGAGAGAGAATAGCGAGAGGCCCTAATTGGAGAAGGCCCTGAAGGGCATATGCCCCAATCTAGGACAATTATTGGTGAAAAACTTGTCAAAAAGAGGGTTTGGGTGTTGAGGTGACTGAAGAAGTACATAAGGGGACATTGAGAAATTTTGATGTGACCCTGTAGAATTGATGTGACCAAGGAAGGGCACACCTCCACAACCCACATCCCCATTTATGAGAAATAAAAAGAATTTTGGTTACAAGCTGCCATGAAATGTCACAGTCATGGAATTGGACCCATGCAAGCGTCAACAAGTGGTGGAGACTGTACACGGGCATGCTCAAGTTGGACAATATCCGGATTTGGCCATGTGCTTGAAGAAGTTCAAGAATTTGGACTTCAAAAGTTAAGTCTTTTTTTTTTCGTTTTTCATTTTCATTTTTTATTTAAATTTAAAAATAAAAATTTATACATATTTAAATGATCTAGCTTTGTATACTGGACAAATACGGCTTCTCGGAAATTCTATAGGGTAGATTTGGCATCTAAAATAATTCTTTCATATTTAAAGTTTTTATTTTTTATTTATGTGGGTGAGTCAGCCAAGCTAGGCTTTCACATGTACTTAAAATAACACAAACATAGTGAATTTTATTTACCTCCTAAAAGCTAGGGATGCCTCTCTCCTCTTTGCCACATTCTACAAAGTGTACTAGGCAGTGGGACCCACAATAGAAATATTTTAATACCCATTACTACAGTGAGGTTGTACCAGAAAATCTGAAACATTTAAAAAATATAGAATATCTTTCATTTTATAAAATCCTAAATTTTAAAGAATAAACCCTAGTCTATTATGTCATTAGATGGGTATTATACTTAGGTGCAACTAGCATTTTCCTTTTACTTAAAAATAAGGGGGTGGGTTTGAAGACTCTTCTCCTTTGAATTATTATCTCATTTAATTCTTAATTTGTGTACCAATGTAAACAAAAGTTTAAGAAGTACGTATTCTTTAATAAACCTTCATAAAGTTTCAATTTAATTTAGTTTTTTATTACCTTATTATAACTGTACACATATAGTAGATAAAGTGTAACTTACAAGTAATTTTCTCTAGATTACAATAGATTCTTTATTTTCTCGTTTAAGACTAGATCAAATAATTTACCTTAGTGTTTCCATCTCCATATCCTGACCTAATTGGACACAGTCTTTCATTTTCAGATCCTCAACCTAATTGGACACGGTCTTTCTCCAACATTTTCCCAAAAGAAAAAAAAAAAAAAAAAAAAAGAAAGAAATGATTTGAAACCATGGAGTAAAAAAAAGAAGCAAATAGTGGGCACACCCAAGACATGGTGTGTCCTTGTACTTGATTTTGAATTTCATTAGTGGGGAGTTCTCCATGACCAGGTTTAGACTTTATTGATGGAAGGGGTAGGTGTGGAGCACTTTAATAATTGTACTTCTCCTTTCATAACCTTTCTAAGCTAAGAAAAAGTGGGGGAGGAAGGAGGGGCATGAGAGGATGGGTGATGGCTCTCTAAGCATGTAGCATTTGTTAGATTATAATAAAGTAATATTCCCTATAAACACCTCAAAACTAAACCCCTGGCCCATCTCGCCTTCCCAAGGCAAAATGTCTTCAATACCTGCAACACTTTTCCTTGTCTGCCGTATCACAAATCTCCTCATTTTCAGCCTTTTGATGGGATGAGGAATCACCTCGCGCTATATATCTATCACATGGATACCCTCTAACGTGAGCAGATGCTCATAGTATCCTATCTATTATATCTGTTTGTTTAGGAAACATAACTGTAAGAGGATATGGTGTAGTTTTACCTACCCTTCTGTGGGAGGAAAGAGAAATCCTTTTCTTTTTTGTTTTTGAATGTTTTTGTAAATATAATACATTAATTGATATTTTTAAATGAAGTAATATAATAATATTATTGTTATTAAAACCCCGACTTAATAACATCATTGTAAATGAGTTTTTCAAATAGATTGATGAAATTATATTATTAAATAAATTATAATTTGTTGTAAAACCGTTGGGTGTTATGAAGGTTTGTTGCTTGTGTCAAATGTTTTGATCATTGTTAACTAAGCTCATCCTTTATCCCAAACTTAGGAGTTAAGGGCTCAACTATTAATTGCATGTTAGATATTCTCAAAGTAATGAGTATCCCATTCCATTTAAGATTGTAAAAGACATCCATTTTAATAAGGACTGACTTTGATGTGGTGGAAAGGACTATGGACAGAACCTAGTTTTTATCCTTTTGCATATGTTTTTCTTAAAAGTTAGAATCAAGTTTACTAGTTTAATGAATCTGAGTGGGCATATGGTTAATCTAGTTGTCCATGAAAGGGAGGGGTGCCTTATGTTTCTTCTTTGAAACTAGCTTTGGGCTCTTTTGTAGTTATAAAAAGAACTATAATTTTTATTTTAATATAAATCTAGAGTTCATCACTTGAGAGTGATTGTTTTTTTACTTGTTTAAGTTTGTCAAAATTGTTTATGTAAATGACAAAAGGAACAATTGCTTAGATTAAATAATTGATAATTAAAAGTAATTATTTAAGCCGTCCGATCAAGCATGATGGAGAATCATAGCCCCCTAATCGACGGTGGTGAAGGGAATGTTGGTCTTCCTCATTTACATTTTGTTTCCGCCATTGAAGGCTTTTTGGGCCGCTTGCCGCACACATGGCGCACACTAGCAGCTGGAGATTAGAAACTCTGAATAAAATAGAGAAGAAACTGGACATGGAAGGAGATTAGAAAAATCAGAAAAGAAAGACTCCCATCCCAACCAAAAGGGACTCCACAGTTCACTCCATCTCTTTGCCTCAGAAAAAAGCTACATTCTCTCTCTTCTTTCTCGCTCTTTCTCGCTCTCTCTCTCTCTCTCTTTCTCTGGTTCTCTGTTGCACTAACTGTAGCCCTCTCTGTACCATCTCCATTTTTCTACTATACAGTCATTCATCAGAGCTCCTTAGATTGCAGAGGGAAAGAAAAAGGGGAGGAGTAAACCCAGAAAGGGGAAAAGAAACAGTGGGAGAATTGGAGTGGAGATGCTTTGAGTATATTTGGGAGAAAAGAAATAAGGAAGAGTACTGCAGAATTCTGTGCAAAAATGGGGGGTGTAACGTCTTCCATGGCAGCAAAGTTTGCTTTTTTCCCCCCGAATCCTCCGTCCTATAAATTAGTGCAGGATGAAGTGACGGGTCTTCTAACTCTGAGCTGCTTTCCCCACCGGGAAAATGTGGAGGTTCTCAAATTGGCGACGCGGCGGGGGACGGAGATCGTTGCCATGTATGTTAGGAACCCTATGGCAACATCCACGCTTTTGTATTCTCACGGCAATGCGGCAGATCTTGGACAGATGTACGAGCTTTTCATTGAACTCAGCATCCACTTACGGGTTAATCTCATGGGGTAAGAACTGCTAGCCTCCTCTCCTGGGGTCCCTGGTTTTCAACTTCTAATTTGATTACTCCGTGGATTGTGAGTTGTCGGTGGAATTCAGTTGTTTGTTTGTTATTTTCAGCTGAATTTGATCTTATGGCCTTGGGTACGGTTGATGTATATACTGGAATTGATCTATCAGTTTTTTCGTCTTTCCGTGATTGTTCGTTGTTTCTAAGTTGAGGATGTCTTTGCAGTGCAGCTGGCTGCTGCGCTTTTTTAATATTTTGTTGAAAAGCGGTTGATTTGCTTACGTGCTTTTACTTCAATTTCGACCATTTAATTATTTTGTAGGTAAAGTTTCTTCATGAACGATTCCCTCGTTCTTTTTAAGACTGGGATTTTGTGGTGCATTCAACACACGTTTGTTATATTTTTATTTGTGGATGGAAGTTTCACTTCTCCACACTGAATCTCCCATACATCTAAATTTAGATCTAGTGCGGATAGTCCTCTATTGATGTCTATATTTGGCTATCTATGACTTCAAGTTCTTATAGACCTTTAAGAACAGCTTGAGATTTGAGTCAGCTGTGTGAACTATTAGCTTCTACCTTTACAACAGACATGAAGCTTTCGCTATAAAGAATTTGAATTTACTTTTCTTTGTTGTATAATTATATCAGCTACCTAGTGACGCTTAGTGTGCATTTTTTCGATGATGATTTGAGAAGAGTAACAAAGACATTTTTTCGGGTGCAATATGAAGCTCTGTTTTTCATCCGTGTGGAGGTTTAAGTAACTCAAATGTTCCACAAAGTCCATCTTAAATAGATCGCAATTATTCTTGTTTTATTCTGTTTCTGTATCTTGTTGCTGAAGTACTTTATAGTTTGTTGAGGTTTTAGGTTTTAGCCTAAATTTTTGGAGGATATGTTTACAGCCTCAGAATTTGGTGTTTATCCTTGGTTGAAAATGAATATAAATGCTTGTGTAGCTAAATTTTGTCATTTTTCTTGAGAAATTTATGTAAATTTAACAAATAAATAAGAGCTAAATAATCAATTCCCCCCCTCCCCCCCCCCCTTCCTGAGCAAAATAAGCTTGCTGTCGAAGGGGTAATTAGTCTTTGAAGCCCAGGTATTGATAGGGCTGTTCAAGGCAGGTTCACCATCGAACCACCTCCTTGCCCCATACTTCGACAGGGTTGCAAACTGATCCTTGTCCTGTCCCTACGGCACCCTGCCAGAGTAGAGAGCACTTTAGCATTGAGGAATTTATCTTGATGTGGGGAAGCTCCCCTACTCACTGGTCAAGTAGATAGGATGGGCTTGAGTCTATGCACAAATAGAGAGGTTTGCTTTTACGACGATTGTTAATGTCCTGAATCTCATCCAAGATGTGTCCAAATCTTCAAGGTGGATGGAGATTATAATTGCACTAGCCAACCACACTAAAGAGTGATTTTCAATCACTAGTAGGGTAGAAAGCCAGTATATGAAGAGTTTCATCCAGGTCAGGGATGAAACATTCTGATGGTTTTGGATTCACAAGTTTCTTTATTTGGAAATTAGAAAACTTGCCTTAGCAGTTTGATGGTTGACTTCAGATGTAAGATTTTCTAAAGGGTTCTCTGTTTAATCCATAAAAATTCCTGTTATCTGTTTGACTATAAGAATTTATCTACATATAGTTTTCATTTGAAGGGTTTGAAATAATTTTTAATTGGTAAAATGTTGCGTCATGGAATCTGAACAGTGTCTGAAGGTTTTAGTTCTTCATGGTTTGGTAGATCTAATAATGTTACATTTTTTGAGCATCTGCCCTATATGAAAGACATATCTCTATGAGCAAGCATGCAGAAAGTTTTGAGGATTCTCTCTCTCTCTCTCTCTCTCTCACGCACACACACACAAACACACTCATATGCATACATTCACTCGCTAAAACCATAAAAGAGATTAGTTTATCTTGAATTTGTGATGCAGTTTCCCAAAGGTCAGTTAATGTGTTTAGCACATGATTATTTGTGCAGGTATGATTATTCTGGATATGGGCAGTCCTCTGGAAAGGTAAGCTTTATCTTATTCTTGAATTTTATGGTAGAAATTATTTTCTGATGATTACAAATATTTGAAGATGGTGACCAATGCTTTCACATTCTCTACTTTTTCAGCCAAGTGAACAGAACACTTATGCAGATATTGAGGCAGCATATAAATGTCTTGAAGAGAACTTTGGTGCAAAGGAAGAAGATATTATCCTTTATGGACAGTCAGTGGGTAGTGGCCCCACTTTAGATCTAGCCACTAGGCTGCCTCGATTAAGAGCCATAGTTCTCCATAGTCCTATTATGTCGGGTTTGAGGGTCATGTACCCTGTGAAACGTACCTACTGGTTTGACATCTATAAGGTAATAATTTCTTCCTGACCCTCTTGGCTTTAAAACTTTGGGAGTTTTCTTTTCTTCTTTTTTTTTTCTTCTAGTGGCATTGTGTTTGTTCCATATAATGGCTTACTTATTTACTGTTGGTTAAATATTGTGCAGAACATTGACAAAATACCGCTGGTTAACTGCCCTGTACTTATTATCCATGTAAGTCTTTTCACCTCTCTCCTTTAGTTCCTTTATTTATTCTTGGCTGAAGTTTTTATTTTTATTTTTAAATGATAAAAAGAATGGCCACCTGATCCTTTTGTGTTGGAAGGTTTAGTTGAAAAGGAATCATGTCAAGAATCCCTAATGAAGTCAGAATTAAAGAGCTAAGCTTGCGTTTTTTAGAATATTTGAGATAAAAAAGGCCTTTAAGAATATTAGTAATCAAAAAGGCCTTTTAGAATATTATAAATAAAAAAGGCCATTATTCTTACATTCCTTTGTAAAATTGAGTTGTCTGAGGTATGAGTTTGGATTTTCATAGATTGACAATATTGCTTCCAATTTGTTTCATTGGTCAAGCTCCTTTATGTTATTCTTAGATCATTGGCACTGGTACCATTTGAAATGGCCATGGCCATGTACTTGCGACAATGAGGTTAAGATTCATTGTCCTAATAATATCAAGCCTTGAGCTCTTCTATGTCATTCAGTTTCCTCCTACAGTATTGAAAAACTTTAGATGTAGTATTTATTTGTGAGATGTGCTGTAAAAATGGCATTCATAATTGTACCATTTTCTCATAACTGCTTTAGAGGTTGGCCTATAAGCATTTATAAGACCTTGATCTTCTTTTCTATTCTTTTAAGATTACAGGGAGCAGATTTATATACAAGATTCTACTTATCAAAGCCTATAATTTTGTTTTTGATATATATCCTTTTACTTGGGTTAACTTGCTTCTTGGAAATGAACGGCAATTGACCTGAAAAGCTAAGCCATACAAGAAAACATTGATTTAGATGTACCATCTTTGACCCTCTAAAAAAATAGTGATGAGCTTTTCCCTGAAACTCTTTGAAGCATGATTTTTTCAACTATATTGTAATGCATGATTAATGTTTTAATTGTTAAAATTAAATAAATGAGATTTGGTAGGCATTAGAAATTAAACTTCTTCGAGATCTGTTTTTGAGCTCCCCCTGGGCGACAAACCTTCCTAGGCTCCAGAGTACCTAAAGTCTTAATGTGTTTTCTATCCACAGTTTAACATGGTCTTTGACATTGCACCAGTGCCCTCCAATTCGAATGCACTAGATTTTTCATGAGAAAGAGAAATTATGCACGTACCATAGTTAATGATGAAACACTTTTGGATTGTGCTGTAACTGAATCTAATTATTCAATGTTTTTCCAATATGTTGCATTATGCAGGGAACGGCTGATGAAGTAGTGGACTGTTCTCATGGTAAGCAACTATGGGAGCTATGCAAAGAGAAGTATGAACCACTGTGGCTGAAAGGCGGGAACCACTGTGACTTGGAGCTTTATCCAGAGTATATAAGGCACCTTAAAAAATTCATCTCGACAGTTGAGAAGTCTCCTTCCCAGAGGCACAGTTCCAGGAGAAGCACAGACCGTTTCGAACCTTCAAGGAGGAGCACTGATTGTTTTGAGGCACCTAGGAGGAGCACTGACCGAAGAGAGAAACACCGACCCAGCACAGATAGGCCTGATAAACTGAAATCAAACGACAAGTTGGAGAAGATCAGAATGTCATTTGACCAAATGGAGAAATCTAGGAGAAGCGTCGATTGCCATGAGAAGTCTAGGAAAAGCACAGACCAGCTGGAGAGAGCTCGCAAGAGTGTCGATCGGTTGGATAGAATAAGGGCTGGGTGATGACAATCTTTTCTTCATATGTAGGATGTAAAATTACTCTCATGGGTTTGGGTGTGGGGAAAATTTTTATAAAAATATCACATTCTTGTAGCTTGTTTGTTTAAGTTACAAAACTCTGGTGAAACGGGAAAGAGTTTGTTGATAGGAAGGTTATATTATTCAGGGTGTTCTCTTTGGGTTTTGGTTTGACAGGATAACTTGTGAAATTAACTGTACAATAATTAAAACCATGTCGTCTCCGTGTTACTGTCATATTGTAATCTTCCCCTCAAGCATACTCTGTTTAAATCGTCGGGAGGGCCTGTTTTGCTTCAATCATATTCCGTTTTGAGTGTTTGAAATGGATGGAAAATCCTCAATACTGCTGGTCGGGCTGATGTCTCAAACATTTATAACAATAACAACTTTACACAAAGCCTCCAGTGGTCTGTCCAAAACCCAGAACGTATTTGCTGATAAGAGATCCATCTTCTTTTCTATATCCGGAAAATAGATATGCTGTGGCAGCGGCTCTCGTGTTTAAACTACATCCTGTACTCTGCTTATATTTCTATTCTAAGTAACAATGGGTGAAGCTGTCCCTTGTTGGAGTTTCATCAGCGAGAAGTATGCGCCTTTACGTCCCAAAGAAAGAAGCTCTGAATGTGATCCTTTCTCAATGATTTTCCCATTCTTTATGACAGCTATGGTGTCGGCTTTCTGGATCGTGGAAAGGCGATGGGCGATGACTATGCAAGTCCTGCCTCCCATCATCTTATCCAAAGCTTGTTGCACTAAGCTCTCTGATACACTGTCAAGAGCACTGGTTGCCTCATCCAGCAGCAGAATTGAAGGTTTCTTCAGTATGGCCCGAGCCAAAGCAATCCTCTGCTTCTGGCCTCCAGATAGCTGGACTCCCCTTTCTCCACAGTAAGTGTCATAGCCCTCTTTCATTGAGCTGGAATAGGCACGAAGGCAAACGGGGTTAGCAATGGTGAAAAGCGATTCATGAATGATTTAATCTTCAGATACCTTGAAACACTGGATTTAAAGAAATCCATGACATGGTCCAAGGAGACTGATGTAATTTGTGAAACAAAAACATTGTCACTGTTACAAAGTGGAGATGATTACAGATATGATGGAGATTTACCTGATGAATTCATGAGCATTTGCCTGAGCTGCAGCTTCCATTATCTCAGATTCAGTAGCATTATCCTTCCCATATGTGATATTCTCTCGAATGGTGCCACCAAAGAGGGTGGGTTCTTGGCTGACCAAAGCAATATGGGACCTGATATATCTCAAATTATAAGACTTAATGTCGCGCCCATCGATCTCCACTGATCCCTTCAATGGATCATAGAATCTCTCAATCAAACCAATAATGGTAGATTTCCCAGAACCACTCTGCCCTACCAGAGCTACTGTCTTTCCAGCATCAATCTTGAGATTCAAGCCTTTAAAAATCATTTGGTCAGGTTTTGCAGGATAGGCAAAGACCACACTCTTCAACTCCACTTGCCCCTTGATTTTTCTAGGCTTCATTCCATTTGGATCATCAGGTTCAATCTCACTTCTCCTGTCTAAGATTGCAAACAATGATCTAACTGCATTGCTTCCTTTAGCTAAATCGGAGCTCATAGTCCCTGCATCAGCTATAAGCTTAGCAGTGCTCATCAAGAGGAAGAAGGCTTCAAACAGATGTTTACTGCTTGTCTTCCCTTCGATCATTAGTCTTCCTCCATACCAGAATGTTACAGCTATACTTATTGTGGTGAGGAACTGGGAGATAAAGAGGCCAAATCCAGCAAACCAGGAATATTTGATGCTCTCTTTTCTTGGGATTTCCAGAGCTTGTTCATAGAGGCCTAGTATTCTTCTCTGGGAGGAAAATGCAGTAATAGTTCTGTGGTTCACAACAGCTTCACTTGCCAACTGGGTTCCATCTACTTGAGCCTTCTGTGAATGCTCAGACATATTGTTCATCAGCTTACTTCTTGCATAAATGCTTCCTACAAGGAATGGCTGAATAGCTATTATGACCAGAGCCAGCCTCCATGTGATCACAAGGGCAGTGGCAAAAGCAGTAATGGCTGTAGTTGTTACTTGGAGTATCAGAGATAGACGGTCGCCGACAAGTGATCTTACCACACTGGCTTCGGTGGCTATTCTGGCGCAAATTGCACCGGTGGTGTTCTCATCTTGATCGAACCAGCCAACCTCAAATGCTAACATTTTCTCAAGCATCTTCTCTCTCACTCTTTTAGTCAGCTTCTCACCCATTACTGCAAAGTTGTAGTGCTGGATCACATTAGCTGCCACAGTAATCAACCCTATGGTCAAGAATATAAAACAGAACTTTTCTGTTCGTGATCTTATGAGATCATTGTCATCAAGAAAATAAACAGAGACGGCTGCTCCCAAGCAGAAAGAGTGGACTGTCTGGATACATCCATAGGTGATGGCCCCTAGACATCCAAATAAGGCATTCTTCCATTCAGGTGCATTCATCTTTAGTAACCTCCATTGAGATGGAGCAGGGGGTAAGTAGTCATTATAGTCTTCTTCATTCATCTCACTGAAGGCACTCTCCTGCATAAAAGAGTGGGCAGGGCTACTGTATCTACTTGTTTTTGCACTACTATATGGACTGTAAGTGCTGTTCATGATCATGCGAACTTGGGGAGTTTCAGCTCGACGATAAGTAGTAGGCACCCCGGCAGACTGCTGTAGTTGCACCATTTTAGAGTAGGCCCCTTCTCTATCATCGATCTGCAAAAGCTGATCATGAGTACCTGATTCAGTTACTTTCCCTGATTCTAAAACTGCAATCATGTCAGCATTGCGGAGAGTAGACAGGCGGTGAGCAATTATGATTGTTGTTCTCCCTACTGTAGCCTGATCCAGAGCATCCTGTACCACTCTCTCAGATTGTGCATCAAGTGCACTTGTTGCTTCATCAAGAAGTATTATTTTGGGATCCTTCAACAAGGCTCTGGCTATTGCAATTCTCTGCTTCTGCCCACCAGACATCTGAAAGCCATATTGTCCCACCTGTTGATCAGTGGAAGATAATCAGAATCAGTCTAAAACCCGAAATCAAATCAGTCTAGCCAATCTTCCTAACTAGAATGAAGATCTAAAGAATAGTACCTGAGTTTCATACCCATCTGGAAGTTTTGTGATAAAATCATGGGCATTTGCTGTTTTGGCAGAACTGACAACGAGATCCATTGAAGCAGTCTCATTCCCAAACAGAATGTTCTCTCTAATTGAGGTTGCAAAGAGGACAGGCTCCTGGCTAACCAGACCCATCTGTGATCTCCACCACTTGAGCTTAAGACTCTTGATGCTCGTCCCGTCCAAGAGAATGTCTCCCTTCTTGGGATCATAGAACCTCTGAAGCAGGGAGATGGTTGTGGATTTCCCAGACCCACTGCCACCAACCAGGCCAACAGTCATCCCTGCTCGAATTTTGATATTAAAATTCTGTAGAACTGGGGAATCTGGTCTAGATGGGTAAGAGAAGTAGACATGCTTAAAGTCTATATTGCCCCTCACATCTTCCAGAATAATTCCTCTTTCATCTTCAGAATCAATGGCCGGCTTCATGTCAACCATTTGAAATATGCGTGTTGAAGCAGCCACAGCTCCTGCAAAATATGTGAGGCTGGGAAGTGCCATCATAACAGCCCTGTTTATGTTCAAAATAGCAGTCAACGAACTGTAAATCAAACTGAACAAAGAGTTAAGGGAAGAAGAAGAAGATCGGCCAGTGGGTAATAGCAGAATGTACTCACAGTCCACCATAGATGACACAGATTCCAGAAATGAAAACATTCCCACCACTTTCTCCCTTTTCTGTCACCAAAATAGCTCCGACCCAGGCCTGGTAAGACCAAACAGCAAAGATCATCCCCATGCTCCCTATAGCGAATCCCTTCATCAATCCTAACTTAATCCCCAATTGGGTACTCAGCTCGAGGGCCTGACTGAATTTCGCCAAAGTCTTACTCTCACCAACATAAGAAAGAACTGTCCTAATCGATGAAATAGTCTGCTCTGCAGCCCCACCAGCGACTCCATAACCTTCTTTCATTTGAATCGCTATGTCCATCATAAATTTCCCAAAGACGACCCCAGGCACGGTGTAGATAAGAGAGAAAGGGAGAGCAGCTAGAGCCAACCGCCACGACAGCACAAATGCGGCCGCTAAAGAGAAGACCAGAGCAGACATGTTTGCCAGGAAGCTGGGTACCTGCACCATAGACATTCAAATTATTCCTCTCCATATTGCACTCTTGCTGAGATTTTTTTTTATTCCATTTCTTGGGTTAGTTTTGAAGATCAATCAGATGTGTCAGGAAGTGCCATTGGGGATAAGAACAAACTGGAGTAGAATGAGTCACCTTGTCTGCTAGAACATCTTGAATGGCATGGGCATCAGTGGATATAGCAGTCACCACCTCGTACGTTGTTGAAGTGGCTTCATGGGTGTCAAAGTAGCCCACCTCTTGCCGGAGAACAGATTTGAGATACTCCATTCTCATCCTTGAAGTTTGCCTCTCTGCAGTTCGTGTCCAGCAGACTCCCTCTGCACATAAAATTAAAATTAAAAATCATCCCAATGTATACCATATTGCACATGTAACTGAACTGAAATGAAAAATCTGAGGAAATCTAACCAACTAAGCCATTGACATGAAGAAAGAGAGTACTATGTGACCGAACTGAAATGAGAAATCTAAGGAAATCTAGCTAACCAACTAAGCCATTAACATGAAGAAAGAGATGATGTTCAAGGGTGGTGGTTACCAACAAAACCAGCTGCAGCTATAACGACGGCCACAATCAGCAATCTGATTGTATACTGCAACACATAAAAAATAAGGTGAGATTGTAATATGATCAGAAAAAGGATTCTGGACTACTAATTAAGTACAATCAAGATTGACTACATAAATTTTTCATAAGAGAACCTCATATTGTATTAACTTCGGATTTCAATAAAGGATTAACAGCGGATTATAAGACTCAATTAGAACAGTCTGACGACTAACCTCATTCACTTTATGATAATTAAAAGTAGCATCAGCATCCCCATAAGTGTTGATCATGCCACCAAGTATCAGCATGTTAGCTGGCATCAACAGGCCGTTGCAGATGCACGCGAGCAAGCCGATAAACATGAACAGCTTATCGATCCCATCGGCGAACTGGAACAGCTGAAACATCGACGGGTTTGCCGGTGGACTTTCCTTCTTCACACCCATCTCCTCCTCTGTGCATGCACTACTAGTCTTTCTACTACTTCACGACTACGTGGTCCCTTTGAGAGGGAGAAAGACACTGTGACAGATTAAGCCCCTCCTCGACCCCCCCGCGACCCCCTTTATATGAAACAACCGAAGAGACGAATGGAGGGAGATATGCATATATAATAATCTGCCGGCTATTTTATGCTTCCTTGTAGCTGTATCCATGGCAAGCTCTTCTTGTTTCTCTCTTGCACTAAGCTAGCAGAGAGATAATCCTAATCCTTTGATACTTCAGAGGAAAAAACCAAGAAAAGACTTTTGGCTTTGCAGGCCTCAAAGAGTTGGGGAATCAACACTTGTGGGGCACCACTTGTTCCGTTCGATGGACGGATGAGATCGAATGTACATTTGCCACCCGATCGATTATTAATATTTTCAATCTAATTAAGACCCTTAATGTAAGCAACTAATTAAAGTACTCTAAAGAGTCACAATCATACAGGTATATATTAGCGAATGTGCATCCAATGCTAAGTCTTAAAGGTCTCTTTCTGTGAGGGGCTAGTCATAATTCCAACAGGACTGTTGGGACGAAAGGATACAACAAACATTAAAATACAATTAGAGAATCAGGTTTTCGGACATAAGAAGACCGATTCATTGGAGGAATCGATTAGATAATCCTTAACTGTACTTCTCTGAAAATGTTTGATGTGCTTAATAATTTGAGACAGCTTAATTTTCAAGCCCAAACAGAAATTCCAAGCAAGGATTAGTTTATATGGAGCCGGGTCAGATTCGCATTTTACATTAATTGTTCGTCCGTTTGTACGTAACTTCAATGGGTTCGTACGACTTTTTGCATATAAATACCGCAGGAGGAACTGGAAAGTGCAACCACGTCAACGCAAACGGAAGACCGAAACTGCCGCCTGAAAATAAGGTTAAAAATGTAACATTTCAGGTGATTATTCACCCGAATTATTAATAAAAGAAGACAGGGCTTTCTACTTTGTTTCTCGAAAAGATTATCAAAATTTTTTTCAACTTATTGGCACTGATGTAGCTTCATTCGTTCATAGTTTGAGTCAAGAGCTTCTTTCAATTGAAGTTAGAAAAACCTTTTTTCCTATGAATAATGAATAATGCTAGCTGCACCTTCTTACAACGCCTATTTAGCTCTTACTTGGACTGCCAATGAGGACGCAAGTCATGTTGTAAAGACATGCAGTAAAATGTCGTCATACCCATATCACCACTCTTAAAAAAATTGTTCCATAAAGATGCTGATCAGGATTTTGATGTGGATACCAACTGTGGCATCCACATCAAGCGGTACACCATAAGGTTCTTGTATTACTCTTTTCCCATTCTAGCCTTACTTCTATGAGACTAATCATTAATTAAGTTCTATTTTACAATAAAGAAATGACATTTCAAAATATTACTTGAAAATACTATTTTTGAAAAGCAAAAGTAGAGTTTTGTAATTCAAATCACCTTTCCAAATAGTTTGTTCAATTGGTTGGTCTCATCTACCCTAAACCATCGTTTTGGAAAATGCTAGTTGCACCTACGCACATTACCCATCTTAAATATCAGCTAATCCAAAACACAGTTGCCTCGGGTTTATCCTCTAGAATTTAGGATTTAAAAAAAAATAAAAATAAATTTATATTTTAAGTTTTTCGATTGGTTGGTACATCTTCTGTTCTGCTACTAGTAATTACAAATTACAATAGGAAAAACTCACGAACACAAACAATCCACTAATTTCAACATGATCATATATAGTTTCAACATCCTAAAATTTCAGTCTAAAAAATTGGCAGATACGAAATTTAGACTTACAAATCTTCCATTTCCATCAAATTGAACATAGTATCTATCAACTTATAGGGAAAACTCCTCCCAATAAATATCTATTCTCTTTGTGTAGAGTGGGATGCAAGACTTAAGGAAAATCAACAAAGTCTCTCAATGAGGCATTTCACCGAACACCTTATGTGCAGAAATTAAAGCGCACACACAAAGGAGTGAAACAACAAATAAAAGACACAATTAAGTATAACACATAAATTTGACGTTTAAACCCTTCACTGTGAAGGGAAAAAACCATGGGGCAGCCTCCGATCAAGCTCTACTATTTCAAATATGGGTTTACAAGAGAGACTTCTTAAGTTTTTACCTAAAATTGAGGATTACAAAGTCAATAAGAGAAGATTACAAGCACCATCACAACACATTATCATTCCAACAATCTATACAAAAAAAAAAAAAAAACAAGGTTAGAGATTACCGGTATAGAGGTTTTTCTACAAAAGAGAGTGTAGCTCGAAAACTCTCGAAGAAGTATGGAGACTCAGAAGAGTGGCTAGTAACTCCCTCTTTTCTCTATCTCCTCTTTCCCCTGTCTTTCTCTCTTCTTCTCTCCTCTCCTTCTTTATCTATCTCCTCTCCACTCTTCTTTTCCTTCTTTCGTTGTTGCTCTTGGGAGGCACTATTTTGAAGACCTCAGGCCCTCTCTCCTTTTTTGTAGTGCGTGTCCTCTCTCGCGCCCCCTTTTTCCTCTTGTTGTCCTGACCCCTTCTTCCCCTTGCATTTTAATTTTTATCACCGTATCTCTCACATGCCCTCACGTGAAAGAGAGAGAGAGAGAGAGAGTTTAAATTATGGGGTCCATGCACATATGAGGCGGACTTAACAATAATATAGATGTAAAAAATTTCGTTCTGTTCCTGTACAAGCAATTACAAACTACAACAAGAAAAACACACGAACACAAATAATCCACTCATTTTAACAAGATCAAAGTATCAACATCATAGAAGTTCAATGATGCAGGGATGCACAAGTGTATTTGAATTAGGGTGGAATTAGGCTTCATACAAATGGAGATGTTTGTTCTCTCTTCTAAATCCATGATTCTTCCCACTTCTAGTCGATACGTAAACAAACTGGGCATCATCTTGTGAAGTCCACAAATAGATTGGCTCTAACCCACAAACAGATAACGAGATTCTAGCTCACGCACACAAAGTCACTCTGATACCACGTTAACATTATTGTTGGGTCCGTATGACACACATCTCCACATTGGTACGATATTTTCCACTTTGGACCCAAACCCATGTTGGGAAAACGACCGGTCGGGACCCGCTTCCCTTACACATGTTGGGAAAACGACCGGTGGAATTAGTCATTAAATGAGATCCGATTAAATCGGATCTCATAACACGAACGGGTTTTCGCCCGTTCGTGATTTGGGGGTTCCCCGAGAACTTAAGATACGGAAAAAACCAGAGATTCATCATCTTCTTCTTCGACGAAACATCTCTTGCTGTTCTACCACTGAATAGACGAAAATTCCTTTGTTATTCTTCACGGAAGAGACGAAAATCCCGTGTTGTCTTCTTCATCATCCCGTGTTGTGTTCTTCTTCATTCCGTGTTGTCTTCTTCTTCATCTCTCGCTGCCATCTTCTTCATCTCGTGCTATCTCCTTCAAGCGAAGTTTCTTCAAGCACTAATCTTCTTTGTTCTGGGTTCCTGAACAACTCCGACCTCTCAGCGACGAGTGCACGTCCCTTTGAGAGTGCTGTGTATCCTTGGGAGACGCTTAGCTCGTGAGTCTGCACCGTGGTCGGCGATAACGTCTTTAAGGCAGTGGATATTTCCACACCGCAGCCGATAAGTTTTTTTTTATTTTTGATTTAATTTATCAAATTGCTATCTGTTTGTGCTTTGATTAAATATTTAGTTATTAGAACTGTTATTAATTCTGATCTGATTACTATTTGTCCTTTGTGATTAGTGTATTGATTAATAGTAGGTTGTGTGGAATTAGAATTGTTCTTAATCCTGAAATTGCCAATCCTCATTGTATATTTATTGTTTCTAGTTTAAAAATATTATTACACTTGCTGCTGTAATTTTGTAATTTAAACTTAATTGTTTCTAGTTGTAGCTCTGTTTATATAGGTTAGTTAATTGTTTAATATTACATGTTGAACATGCTGGAATCTGAGTTATTCTATAGTCGATGATGTTTTTGTTGCGATCTAATGTTTGCTTATTTAAATTCTGTTATCTTGTTTCAATTTGAGTTGTTAGAGAGAGAGAGAGAGAGTATTTGTAGTAAACCATTATTTGAATTCTCATTGTGAGTTTCTTTTGTATCATTATATTCGTTCCTGAATTTATTGTTAATGTCTACAATAATTACATGAGTTGTTGATTAATTTCAATTGTGTAGTTATATGTGTTAGTAACCCTTGTTTAGCAAACCACTTCACTAAAATTCTGGTAGGTTTATTAGAATTCCTCTTACAATTGAATTAAAGAGTTGTCTATCTTCTGATTATTTGTTTAATTAGGTGCTTTCTTACCCACTAGGTCCAACAATTTAAAGATGTTATTTCATAATTAACCTAATGGGAAAGAAAGAATTAGTAGACCTATCAAAATTAGAACCTTTGGATGGGACAAATTACAAACGGTGGTCCCAAAAGTTGTTAATATCTTTTGAACAACTTGAGGTCGATTATGTTTTGTTTTCTGATCCTCCCTCTGAGACAAACATCATTGAACCCCCTACTACACCTCTACTAACACCCCCTTCAGCTCGAACTAAAACTTCAGATATAGAGACAAAGGCTAAGTATGAATAAGACAATAAAATAGTTAGGGGTCATTTAATAAGTCACATGACAAACAATCTTTTCGACTTGTTTATAAACCATAAATCAGCGAAGGAAATTTGGGAAATTTTGGAGAAGAGATATGGAGGAGATGATGCTGGAAAGAAAAAATACGTAGTTGGAAAATGGCTTCAATTTCAGATGGTTGATAATAAATCAATCATAGAACAAGTGCATGAATACGAAAACCTAGTCACTGATGTACTCAACGAAGGTGTGAAAATGTGTGAGATCCTACAAGCGAATGTTTTATTGGAAAAATTCCCACCATCTTGGAGTGATTATAGAAATTATCTTAAGTACAAAAAGAGAGATGTCACACTGCAAGAACTCATTAGCCACATGAAAACCGAAGAAGTCAATCGCCTCAAGGATAAACAAAATTTTGATTCAATTTCTGTTCCAAAGGCTAATTTAATTGAATCAAGTAACTTCTCTTTCAGGAACAGGTTTGAGAATAGTCTAAAGAAAGGACCACATAAAGGAGACAATAAGAAGCAGATTGGCATCATCAAGTCCAACAATAAGCACCCAAAAGCTCAATGCTACGTATGTGGGAAGGCTGGCCACAAGGCATATCAATGCTACCATCGTCAAGGGCAGCAGCAGAGGACCAATGACAAGGCTGGTAGCAAGCCAACAAACCAAGCCAACCTTGTTGAAAATGATGACATTGTTGCTCCAGTAGTCGTAGAAGCGAACTTGGTGGAAAACAATGAAAATGTTTGTCTTCTTTCCCATAGATTCTTTCCAATTCTAGTCAATGTGGGACATTTTATCTTAACACTTCTACCACTTTATTGAAACAACTTCAAATCGCACTTGGTCTTTATTTGTGAGAAGAGAACGTATCTCCTATAATACATCTTCCGAAAAGCGGTCCACCTACATGGGTAAAAAAAAAAGAATATAGATATAAATTATTCAAGAGTATCGATCAAATGGAGAATAAATGTAATTAAATTGTGGCAGAATGCAGAGAAGTTTCAACAAATTAAAGCTCACCATATCTCGAATTTCAGATTCAGTTGCAGGAGACCTTCTAGAAAGCTCATTTTAGGCATTTAGTAAAGTAAAGCAGAAATTAGCATTGAACGAGACAACGATACTGATCATGACCACTATCTACATTTAGACCCTTAACTTGTCCCTACCTATAAAAAGAGGATGCAACTTGCAATAGAAAATCTAACACATCTTTTTAAACTATAAGTTATACAAGATTCACCTCAGTAGTGTCAATCTGATGAAAACCTCCTGAATAGGAATCGTCACTGGCTGATCGAGAGCTCTTCATTCTGCATCAAAATGCTTACGAAAAATTAATAAAACCTCATATTTAAAACAAATAAAGAATGACCATATCAATGAACATATATTGACCGTTCCATCTAAAGTTCAGTCTCAAAAACTCGTAAATCTGATATTTCGACTAACAAAGCTTCCATTTCCGTTAAATCGAACAGAGTAACCGTCAACGATGTAGATGTCAAAAAAATTTGTTCGGTTCCTCTACATGTACTTACAAACTACAACAAGAAAAACACACAATCCACTCATTTCAATATTTGTGTTTCACTCACTGACGTTCCGAATCTGATAAGCTGCTCTCCATTCCTACTCGCTTCTCCGTGTTCACTGTCAGACGAAGCTGTCCAATATTCTCCGCGAAATTGTTGAAAAGCCTCCGAGAAAAACGTCAACGGCGCATCCTCAATTGGATAAGGCGAAACTGAGATCACCGAAATCGAATTCGAATGGATGATCTGGAGAATCGTCATCAGGAACAAAAAAACAATAAGATTTGATTCTCACTCTTCTCAGACTGCCTTCCAAGGCACGATCCAAGTAATCGATCAACAGGAAAAGAGTTCGCATCACAAGGTTTTTTCAGATTCAGTGTCTGTCAATTTGGGATTTTGAAGAAGCAGCAGACTCTGAGGGAGATTGCGCGAGAGGAAAAACTTCTCCGCGATTTAAAACTTACAAACTTTAAACGAGACTACTATCATGTTACCGGCACGGTTGGAGCGATATTGCGCAATGGGCGAAGTTTACCCCAGGCATCCACATTGCATGAGACTGGGCACCCAACTTCGCAGATGAAGAAGCCACCCTGATTTCACTCTTGTTCCACAAACCATTCTCCGACTACCAACTCTACACATCCATGACATTAATTTGATCCGAAAATCTCATAGTAACTGCAAATGTGGCTGCCAGATCGGGCTGGATTTGCTAATTAAACGTACGTATTGCTAAGATTGATCAGTCACTCACAACTTTGGAGGCTGGTTGTTCAAATATATAATCAATTAACTCTTATTTCCACTTTTGCATGTTAAATACTTTACCGCTCAACATATGCTCTTTTGTTTACACATGCATGGAATGAATCCTCGTTGTTTCTTTTCAGTTTTATCTGTGTGATCACAGGCAGAAAAAGGGGTTTTACACATGCATCGATGGATGGATGGATGGATGGATATGCGTCTAACTAGATCTCGCTCTTGTTCAAACCATGCAATTTCTTGTTCTCAATTGGACTTCCCTATAATCAGGTCAACCATTTGCCTGGCATGATGCTTACTAAAACTGAAGCAGCAAAAGCAAAACGGCACTAAGCGTAACCATTGGGCTGCTAAAGGGATACATGTCTTCCCCTAGCTAGGCTAGGAGTTGGCCCTTTTCTATACTAAACAATCTGAGTTCAGGAAAAAATTAAGTTTATTTTATTTTTATTTTATTTTTTATTTTCTGCTCCCATTTGAGGCAGGGTTTTCTGTAAGTTGTTCTATGACATATTCGTAATTAAGGACTTCTACTTTTTACTCCCTCAATGTGTCCTCCCATTTTTTATCGTTGCTAGTGTTCAAATCCATAATTAGCTTCATATATATATGTTCTACATGTTTTTGAGGTTGGAAACTGAATTCACAACTAGCTTGTTTGGATTCAACCAGGATGCCTACCTGATATCGTGGATGTTAATTCAATGGCATTCATTCTCCTCCAAATAACTATTGTTTTGATGTGATATATATATATATTGCAGAAGCTCTGTCCACTCTCAGCTCCTTAGTCTCCTCAAGTCTACAAGAGTAACCATTACAGTTTTGAAAATGGTTTGAATCATCTTAATTTTATTTCAAAATGTGGATTTTATGTCATTTATATAATTCAGTAATAAATACTCGAATATCGTTATTCAGATAAAGCTGTGATAACGTTTACAACTTGTTATTCTGCTTAGCATGTGCATTAATTCCAGTATATTGACCTTGCCTTCCAGGCGAAACACTCGAGTTTGATAGTTGATTTTCACATTATTTCATAGATCCGTTAATTGAACTATATCTTAATAAAATAGGCCAAAAAATGAAAAAATGATAAACCTTTTTAATAGAATTAACTGAAAAAATGTTGCAACAAGAGGATTGATAGAAAGACCTCAAAGATAAACACAAGCAATTTCATGGATATACTATTAAGGAGTTTCGACCAAGGAAGAGATCTCGGAAGAGATTTAATTAATTAGGAATCCAGCTGTTGAATTGGATTTAATTCTCTTTTTTGATTTTCAAGTTTGATTTAAATCAAACTGTATTCAATTTCAAAAATATATACTAACAATAAATCATAAAATATTTTGGAAATGGAGAGCAATTCCGAAGGAAAAGGGAAATAGAAATGTTAGAGGAGGTAGGGTTGTCATCACAAAAATTAGTACTATATAACACTTAAATTAAATGGTAAACTTTAAACGGTTTTGAAATAGCCATTTCGGATCCTATTCCATTCATTAAATGATAAAAAAAAAACGGGTGAACATTAATTTTATTTTCAGTTTATTTGATTTTAATAATCATTCGAAATTATGGAGGATACTTTCTTAATATTTTTTGCCACAATGTTATATAAAAAATATTTAAAAATGAGGAAGTCACATATTTTTTGATAAATCTATAAACAAGAAAAGAAGACTCGAAAGGCCACTAGGTAGTTTTGGACGTTTCCCCCCCGCATGTACATCGGTGAGGAAAAGTGTCACATAGGTGGGCCCTGTCTGTCTCTTTCTTTAATCTTTTCCCTCGCACTTTTTAGCACTTTTTTCCAGCTATACAACTCCATCACCGTAGACGACACCTCCCTACATGGTGACCCTCATCGGACGGTCAAGATCAGTTACATCAGCGGATCTTTATTTCAGTGGGGTCCACTACTCCCCAAGGTACCGGACCACGTGACTCTCGATAATCCCTCGGCCACCAAAAAGCAAAATCCGGATAGCGTAACGATCGCCGAGCACCCAATGGGACGATCCCACGTGTCATCAAAAAGTCGGTCGATGAGTCGCTGACGTGGACTATTCAAGCTGTCAGCTGTCGCGCCTCATCTTCTCGCTCGGTGTCGTCCCCGTCCGCGAGTTCCCGAGAGACTCTGCAACTCTTACAATTCTCTGTTGTTATCTTCCGCTCTCTCTCTCTCGCTCTCTCTCTCTCTCTCTCTCTCTCTCTCTCTCTCTCTCTCTCTCTCGATCGATCGAGCGCGATGTGCTCCATGGCGACGTTTCCGGAGAACAACCGGTATCGGAAGACCCGGACGAAGACGAAGAAACCCAAGTTCCTGAGCCTCCGGCGGGAGCTGTCGGTGGAGTACTCGTCGGAGATGGCGTCGACGGCGAGGCAGCAGCTGAACCTGTTCCCGCTGCACCCGGAGAATCTCTTGGGGGAGAAAGAAGACGAGGACGGGGAGGAGCAGGAAAACGTGGACCATCACTACCTGTTCGAGGAGGAGGGCGGGGCGACGACCCTGACGGGTCTCCTGGGGGGAATCTCCCACCCATCCTCCTCGTCGTCGGAGGAGGAGATGAGAGGGGATCGGGATTCCGGATCCATCTCGGCATCTCTGAGCTACGCATACGGCGTCGCGCGGGGAGAGGGAGTCGGCGACCTCGCTGGCGCGGACGGCGCTCCGGCACCGGGAGTGGGACACGAGCGAGGAGAAGTGGGTGGACTACTCGGACGTGGCCCCCGCGCCGACGCCGAAGCCGGCGCCGGGGCTTTCCCTGAAGCTGGACTACCAGGAGATACTGAACGCCTGGTCGAACAAAAGCCCCTCTACATCGAAGGCGAGGCCCCTCAGACGGTTCCCGATCTCCAGACCCCGGTAATTAAGATCGATCTGTTCAGTCCCCCTTTAATTGCGACTCAATGTACTGATCTGATCGGAGCGATCGAGCGAGGGAGATGACGAAGATGCTCGATCGGATTTCGTAACTTGGTTGGAATTCCCGAATGGGTGTAGAGATCGTTATTAATGACCGTATCAGAAGAGTAGTGTGTTAATTAATGACCGGAAAATTTTTGCAGGGATGGGGGGAGGTGGGATGGACGGGAGGGGGGACGAAGGTGTGGCAGGTGCCGGACGAGGGAAGCAGCGCCGTGGACGAAGATGGACACGGGAACACAACCACGACGACGACGATGGGACAAAGGGCAGCCAGAGTGATGAGATACAAAGAGAAGAGGCAGAGCAGGCTCTTCTCTAAGAGAATCAGATACGAGGTCAGAAAGCTCAACGCCGAGAAGCGCCCCAGAATGAAGGTAAGTCTATCTTCTTCATTATAGTTTAGGTCAATTGTTCAAGCAACAGAGCTTGTATATATTAGCTTAATTATCAAGATACCATCACTAACTAACAAGAATAATAAATACTTGATATGCATTTCCATGCCAACTCTCCCTTTCTCTTTTTTTTTTACGCTCTAAAACATTAATGATTAATCCTCCTGAAAATTGTTATTTGTTTGCAGGGTCGTTTTGTTAAGAGAAAAGCTGAACAGTAGAGTTAGCCGCCCACCCCCCCTTTTGTCAAATAAGAGCATGTTTTGTATCAAGTTTTTGTTATAGAGAAACGTTTGTGTGGATAGACTTTTGATGCATGAGGAATAAGAAATGAGAAATCAAATATATATACATTTACGAGAGAAAAGAGATGGTGCTTTTTGTTTGTAGATAATCGTAATCAATTACTCTTCTATTTTGGCTAACTGTCAATGTCATTATAACCCAATTAAACAAATAGTTGATCAACATATGCATGTCAAAATTTAAAAATAAAATAAAATCAAAATAATAAACTTTGTCATGGAAAACTTTCCATAGCTAGCTAGATAGGGCCAATGCAAGTAGAGAAGTATTGGCTCACTTGCAATTTTTTATAATATGGTTATACATTTATCTAAGATTATACCATTAGATATTGAACTTCTAATTGAATTGCGTAGACATGTGTCTACACATGCTATGTAATATCAAGAACATTTGGAAAGTGTTGTGTAATATTATTTGATAGAGGACTCTTTGAGATTAGAGCGGTGATATAAGTACTTACCACTTTTTACTTCCAAGACTTTACATCCTGAAGTGGCATCCAACCTTGCAGTCCAAGTTGGAGAGAAACTCGGAGATAAAATTTGAAGATTTATTTTTTAATAAAATATTATCTACTTATTCTATAGGTAAACCTTGAATACTAGATTTTTTTTACCTAGAGTACAATTATGCAGTCACGATCATGATGTAAAACCTCAAAGTAAAATATGTAAGTATTGATATCATTTTTCTTGAGATTAATTTTCAAAAGAAGAAAAATGATATCGGACCTTTGGCAAAGGTTTCTACAAGTTAAAAGCTACTCTTTCGATGAAAGAGTTACTTTTTGGATATCAGACGTGTTTGAATGGACTTCTTTGATAGATCTTTTTCCAAAGAGGAGGTCCTTGTCCTTTTGTGGAGCTCCAAAAGGAAGCTTTTTTAAAGAGGCCTCTTTCAAAGAGTTCTCTCCAATAATCCTCCATTCGTCAAATGAGATATTTATGTAAAAGGGAGTTCATCCAAACACAATTTTGTCTACAAAGTGGTTCTTTGGTCCAAAGAGGAGATTTTAGCCTCCAAAAACCTTTGCCAAACACACCCTTGGAAACAAACCTATTTTCATTTGGTTTTCTTTTGCTAGAAGTTTTAAGTGTAACATTAAATTAAATAAAGGAAGTTTTTTGAAGTTTTTAGTCACCAATGTTGCACGCGGTGTATACCTCGTTACGATCATTTACCAATATGTTGGATTGCTTCATCACATTTGAGTCCATAAAGCACTCAAGGAACTCTTATGAGTAGCTGAAACTAGGTTAGAATATGCAAACATCACATTAAGCACATAGGGAAAATATTCATTAGCACCGAATAAATAAAGTTAGAATAGTGCTATGGGCAACCACTAGGGGTACCAAAATTGTGTTTCCTCTCTCTAACAACATAAACATCCATCTTGTTGGAGCTTCAAACAAGAGAAAAAAAAAAGCATCTATTGATAGCATTAACAGATTGAATAATGGGTTCTTTTTTAAATTTAAGATTCATTACAAGAATTTATGAAGGGTTTTCAATAGGTCCATGGGCATGCCATACACAACCTTGGGAGGATGCACAAATGAACCTTTTAACAATTAAACTATGGATGCGTTTGCCGACCAGCACCCGACACACGGGACCTTGGGAGGATGGCACAAATGAACCTTTAGCGTGGATTAAACTTAAGCCATATAGTGCCCAAATACTTGCATACTCTTAAGAGGGCTGCAATATTTACTTGCACTGCAATAATGTATTAGACCCTTGACAGTCAAATTAATGTAAAATATGTTATCTTAGATCCTTTCATATCCGAATTAATTGTGTTGTGCACAATTTTGCAAAACTTAGGTTTAAGTTTAATTTGGACGACTAATATTAATCTCACTAAATTGTAAAAAATGAAAGACTAATTTACCACTTATTCTATAGTTAAAAAGAAGCAATGTGACGTTCGTGGAGATCATTCTATATAGAATTTTCCAGGTTTTTAAATTAATGTAACACCCTGCTTTTAATGACTCATATGCGTCTCTATTCTTTGGGTTATTAAAAAATATTTTGATGTTGGTCAGTCTTAAATAAGAGTCTTTTGAGACACATTTGTGAAATTGGATTTACCTTTTTATGGTCAAGTGCTTCCTTCACTAGTTCCCAAACTTAAATTGTTCATCTATGATATTTTTCATTGTGATTGAGTATATTTCTAACTTAAAAAATAGAGCGAGATTCTATCTAGTAGTTTCTAGCGATGGGAGAAAAAATAGTGTAAAATTCTATCTAGTAGTTTCTAGTGGTGGGAGTAATCATTCTACTTAATTAGTTAAAGATAGACATCAACACAAACCCCAAATTTTCTCTAGCTAGAATCATTTAATCCAGTGACCAACTTATCAAGTCAACCATGTGTCATTTAATAGATTGTATTTACAAGAATAACCCATTTGATATTTTAATTCAAAACAATATAAAAACTCCACACCACATATGATATATATATATATATATATATATTATATATATATATATAAACACACACATTTGTGGATCAAAGGAATCAACAACTCATCTTAGTAGAATTAAATCTAGAAATTAAAACTACGATACCATGAAATGTTTTATTAATCGTCCAATATTGTACATTTTACAGTGAGATTTTACTAATCTTAGCCTAGTTGGCATTCCAAATAAGGCTAGGATTTAAACTTCTCTATAGAATAGGAAGATAGTTCTTCTTTTATCTCTTCATTGGATTGCCAACGAGGGTGTCATGCCACACTATATAAACTCTCAATAAAAAGTCACACATAAATGAGAAGTTTTAGTGAAAGGAATTTACTTTTTCAAGCATAGAGAAAGTAAAGTTATTTTTAGAATAAAAATATTTTAAGATAAGAAATTCTTTCAATTAGGGCCGGATATCATTTTTATATTTAACAAACAATGAAGATAACTGAAAACAATCATATAAATCAAACCTTTGGACTTAAGTTAGGCATCATATGTGATAGAGATAGGTGTAGAATTCTTTTCTTTTCATTAAATCTCTATCTAGAATCCTCTATCATATTATATAAGAGGGTAGCCAGTAACCATATTTTAAGAAATAATAATTAAAAAAATGATAAATAAGTCATTATCGATATAATTATACGTGGCCGGCTCCCATATATATAGTCCTCCCAAAATCATCCTTAACGTACGCCATCGTTTGTATCGGAATGTTGGGCGGCGTCCGTGTGCAGTTTCCACCCATCTCTCACACTTGTCTCTCCCCCTCAAAATCTCCCAAACACAGATTCTCTCTTCTTCTTTCTCCTCCGTCCTCTTTGATACCGGAAGTCGTCGCCGTCGTCGTTGTGGTTCGGGGTGTTTTGGGTTTTTAATATCGTTCGAGCTAATTAGATTGATATATATAGATTTTATATATGAAGAGCCGAATCGGGGGGTACGTGCCGAGGGCGTTCATCCTCTGCCTGTCCGGCGCGGTGGTCATCTTCCTGACGGTGCAACCCTTCCAACGCCGGGGGGCGGCGGCGGTCCCACCCGACGGCGGTGTCGCTGTGGTCTCCTCGCCGGAGCTCGTCGTCCGGCGGAACTACGCCTCCTACGAGGCGTACCTCCGGCGGCAGCTGAACAAGACGCTCAACCCGCATCTCCGGAAGATCTGGACGACCCGGGACTGGGAGCGCAAAATCCGCGTCTTCGCCGTGTTCTTCTCCCGGCTCCGGTCGGAGGGCCTCCTCTCGAACGCGTCCCGGTGTCTGTGCGTCGGTGCCCGGACGGGGCAGGAGGTGGCGGCGCTCCACCGAATCGGCGTCGGAGACGCGGTGGGCATCGACCTCGTCCCTCGGCCGCCGCTCGTCTTGCAGGGGGACTTCCACCGGCAGCCGTTCCCGGACGGGACCTTCGACTTCGAGTTCTCGAACGTGTTCGACCACGCGCTGTACCCGGACCGGTTCGTGGCGGAGGTGGAGCGGACCCTCCGGCCCGGGGGCGTCTGCGTCCTCCACGTGGCCGTCGACCGCCGCGGGGACAAGTACTCCGCCAACGACCTCACCAGCGTCCGCCCGCTCCGGGGGCTCTTCCGACGCTCCCACGTCGTGCATGTCCGCAAGGTGGATGCCTTCGGACTCGACACCGAAATCGTTTTCCGGAAGAAGAAGAATACTACTGATCAGTGATATATTAACACCCCGGAAAATCTTTCTTTGTAAGAGTTTGTTCTTCAATATTTCAATATTATTAATTGTGCATTGTGCATGCATGTTGTTGAAGCAAAATTAAAGCTGCTCTCAAAATTTTTTCATTTTTTTTTTTTTTTTTTGAGGGGGATGTTTATTAATTAGTAGCTAGCTAGGATGACATGAACACTAGTGGAGTCCGCTTGCTTTTAATTCTTTGTGTACGTAATTTAATATTATACCACGCTTAACTTTATAAGTTTTAAAACGGGCTACTAAATAATTACATCCTTGTAAAATAATGAAGTCGATCATGTCGACGACTTTAATTTGAACAACTGATCTCTAGTACGATGAATTAAAAGAGTGTGAATTAAGATGGGAGGGTCCGGATCCAGAGAATTAAAAGAATTATATCTTTATTCATCTCTTATTGTTATATTATACCTAAATTAATGCCTCCTTTCTTGGAGGAAACAAAACTAAGATGATTTCGTTTGGATCTTGAGGGCAAGGGTTATAATGGAAGGGTATTGCGTGCCCTTTAAGTTTAAATGTTAGTATGTCATCATATTCTATAATTATGAGGCGTCAAGTGATCGAGGTGATTTCCGCCATTAGAGCAGGAAGGCATCAAGGCATGGGTCCTTGAGCTTTAATTTAACGGGTTTTAAATTCTTTAAGGTGAAACCACATTAATTTACAATACTCTTGATTTTAAACTTAATCAATTAATCGAAGTTCCACAAATGGAGCTGCTGTTTTTTTTTTTTTCAAATGAGAAAACACAACACTGAGAGGAATTACTAATCTACTTGTGGAATTACCCATAACTTTTTGTTCTATTCTATATTGGTGGGGTTGGCTGTTATCTATGTCTTGTTCATCATAATGAGAAAGTGTAAACCTGAAAATTCTGCTTGATTCATTCAGAGTAACTGCCCAAAACCTATATGTCTTGTTTATATAAAATACATTCATCATAATGAGAAAGTAGGTGGAGAATCTTCCCAAAGGTTTTCTTCTCAAACATTCCTCCGCGAGGTTATATTTGATATTATATTGAAGGTTATATTTGGCATTATATTGAAAACCTATGATGTTGTAAAATGAGAAAATTAAGATACATTTCCTATTTTATAAAACTAACATAGAAACCCCAAAAATAAACATTGATGTAATATCTAGTTATTATATCTTTTGACTTCTAGTGTTTGAAGTTTGTTGTGTTCTCGTGTTTTGTATTTGATCTCACATATCATGTTAGAGATTTGTCCCACATAAAATAAGAGCACTTAAGTGGAGAAGTTTTTAACATCCCATTTTAAGGTTTTCATATGAAAGATTGTTCTACGATTCAAACATTCGGTGGTGGGGTTAACAAGACTTGCCATGTGATATTTCTTGAGAACATAAATATTGAAGCTGGTTATGCACACGGACTTGCCCTTTGTACCAATTAATGGAATGGTCTCCCTTGGAATCGTGGGCATTTCCTATGATACTTATTTAATTAAGCAGCATTTAGAATAAGTTTTTGGTTCTCTTCTCCGAATATAGTCCAATCTTCACTCTCTTTGTCTTTGTAATTTCATTCATTCTCAAGTCTCACATTTAGATTTGGAAGACTTCTTCAAAGTAGAACAATTGAACAAATTACCTTCAGTAAGGAAAGATATAGTGGAAATCAACTAAAAATTTAAAGAAATAACTAAAAGAATGTTGATTGAATTCAAGAGAAAATATAAGAAAGGAAGACTGAATTGCCTCTTCCTTGATATTGAATTAGCTTTTATTTTTACTTTGTTAATAATACGAAATTATAGGCTAAATGGCCTATGTACATATTGAAATCTGATTTATGGGTTCGACTACCATGAGTCATGACCCTGCCATATGTGTACTGTGTTCACGGTGCTCACATTATGGGTGGGCCAATCCGGTTGAACCGTTTTGACCTGACTTGCACATTTCTCCGGGTTGATATCAAGGTTGAGTGTAACAAAATTTAAACGATTTATTAAATAATATATTAATAATACATAAATTAATTGATATAAGTAGTAATAAAAAATAAAATTTGAAGAAAAAATTAAAAGTGTATTTAAGAACTAACGACAGTGGGAGACTCAATCAGTCCCTCAAATTAATTGATGGGAGAGGGGGGTGATGACTCTTTTCGTTATCTTTATGGAACTGTATTAAGTGACTAGATAACTGGGATTTGTTGTATGAACCATTGACAAACATTATTCCGGAATAATGTCATTTCTAATGTTATTCCAATAAATATTATCATTGAAATGATTCCACAACCGAATTGGACAAATCAAGTGAAATTGTTTTTTTTTTCTTGATTATAGACTTGCTTGTTGCTTCCCCTTCTATTTTCATGCATTTCCTTTATATGTTCCGTATCAGCCAAGCTTTCGCGTGCACGACGAGGGTGGCCACGTCTGCCCAATCCTGCCACGCGTTTGGTGAAACCCCCCTTCTCCGAACACCCCAATTACTTGACACAGATAGCAACTGCACCGATCGATGGTGTGATCTGTTTTTATCAGCTCATATTCGGAAGGTTCTTATGTCTTCTGCTCAATTATTTACTTTAAATTTAGCTTAATTCCCTGAAACTCTCAAGCTTTCACGATCGACGACGTTCTTCTGCCGGCTGTTGAGTCGTCTGAAACAAGGCAGAAGGTAGAGGAAGGTACCCACTTTCAGTCCTGTTTTCATCTTTTCGGATCCACTTAGAATAAGTACAAACGAGGAGCACCCAGAATAGAAAATGGGGAGGGGAATCATCGTTCACCAATTGCTTCCCCTCATTTCCTGCCCTGGTAAAACGAATCCTTTTCAGCTTTTAGTTGCAGTAGAAACACAAAACGGTTTGTGTTTTGTAGTCCTTGTTCGTCACACTAGGGAAAAGGCAGCATGTACTACAGCGTGCTTGGCATGGGGGTTGAGCTCTGCTCTACAAGCCAACCTCTTTAAGCCACACGATAACCGTCTAAAGCTATCCACCTTTTCCCATTACCTTCTCTATTTAAATCATCGAAACTATAATCACAACACAGAAACAGCTCTTGCTTGTGTAGCAAGAGATAAGAAGACAAGTCTCAATCTGTTTTCGTCTGTAATCCTTCTTCTAGTTACCCACAAGGAACCTTCAATTTCTTTTTCCTGTAAACTTTGTCTTCCTCCCCTGTATTCGCTTCTCTTCTCTCTTTCCTCCTTTATAAGTCCACCACTTAGTCTTCTCTAATGCCATCGTAGCTCTCTTTGTGTGCATTGATTGTGATAAAGAAGAGATATGGGGAAGGCCTTGTTTCTAGCACTCTGTGGTGTGTTGCTTTTTGCCTCAGCCTATAGCATGGGCTTTGAGGAAAAGGATCTTGAATCAGAGGAAAGCTTGTGGGATTTGTATGAAAGGTGGAGGAGTCACCACACTGTCAGCCGGGACCTCACCGAGAAGCACAAGCGCTTCAATGTGTTCAAGTCCAATGTCCATTTCATCCACAAATTCAACAAGAAGGACAAACCATACAAATTGAAGCTGAACAAGTTTGCTGACATGACCAACCATGAATTCAAGGCATCTTTTGCAGGTTCAAGAGTTGCACACCATAGGATGTTCAAAGGAGACCGGAAAGAAACCGGGTTTGTTCATGGGAATTTAACTAGAGTTTCGGCTTCTGTGGATTGGAGGAAGAATGGAGCTGTTAATCCGGTGAAAAATCAAGGACAGTGTGGTAAGATGAATGGTGACAGTACCATATGGCATAATTAAGTTCATAGAAACAAGTCCGGAGTATCATTTTCTCATTTTAGTTATACAAAAAGCCTAGGTCCTAGATAATTGTGGTTTCATTACCCTGTTTGTTGATGTTTCAGGTAGTTGTTGGGCATTTTCGACGGTCGCCTCTGTCGAGGGGATTAACGCGATTAAAACAAAGGAATTAGTTTCCTTGTCTGAGCAAGAGTTGATTGACTGTGACACGGGCGATAACTCTGGTTGCAAGGGAGGTCTGATGGAGTATGCATTTGAGTACATTAAGAAAAATGGAGGACTCACAACTGAAGACAGCTATCCTTATGAAGCCTCAGATGGAACCTGCAGTCCACCAAAGGTAGCATTGCATATCACCACTTTTACTAATATGTCACATACAATTCGAAAACATATGTGAAATAACTCTTGTTGGTCATTCTGCAGCAAAATGCACCCATTGTGACCATTGATGGCTATGAGAATGTACCTCCAAACGACGAGAACGCGTTGCTTAAGGCCGTGACAAATCAACCTGTATCTGTAGCCATGGATGCAAGCGGTTCTGCTCTCCAGTTCTACTCAGAGGTGCTCCCTTACACAATTATTTTTTCCAGTTTGAATCATGGAACCATCACCAAAACAGAGGCAGTAAAGCATGTGGTGGATTCCCTGTTCACAGATTGGTCATTTTTTGTTTTTAATCTGTCAATGTTTGCAGGGTGTCTTCACCGGTGATTGCGGGACAGACCTGGATCACGGAGTTGCCATTGTTGGATATGGAACAACTCTTGATGGGACCAAGTACTGGATAGTGAGGAACTCATGGGGACCTGAGTGGGGAGAGAAGGGCTACGTTAGATTGGAAAGAGGCATAGATGCTAAAGAAGGGTTGTGTGGTATTGCCATGGAAGCTTCATACCCCATCAAGACCTCTCCCAATCCTACCAGGAAGACTGGTCTGAAGGATGAACTCTAAAGAACTGTAGGATTTCAGTTTGAGTGCTGCTGCTTTCTAGGTTACTAGTTTATGTTTAGGACCTAATAAACCATATGCTTGTATGGATTTATTCATGCGATGTTATTTGTATTTCTATATTTTGTTGGCAATAAAATCGTCATCAAGTGCAAATTAGGAGGGGAATTAGTAAAAGATGAAACAATTGACAATCCCACCCATCTCTTCAACTCATCTGAAGATTTACTGGCACTGAAGCAGTTGCAGAAAAGACATGCTATCAATTGGGGCAGACATGCTATGCTGACCATAAAGCTCAGGGGAAAGAGTCAAATTCCATTTGATTTTAGTGTTTCAAAAGACTAATGAGAAGCACAACGGAATCTGCGAGGTCAGAAGGTGACAATTGACAATTTTTGTACCTATTTCGAAGTAAAAAAAGTATATCAGAACCATTAAAGTTTTACATCACAGATGCGCATGATGTGGAATATGAATATTTTATTCTATTATATTATTAACTTATATATAGAAAAAAAATCCCTATAAGATTTATTTTGTTATATAAGATTTATTCTATATGAAGCGAACAGCCCAACACGTTTCTTGAGATAATGTAGAATCTCACTCACAAAATATTATTCTATAATAAGGGGCTTATATGAGTTATAGATAAACATTTATAGCAATTTAAAATTTTATTTAGAAATAAAATAATTATGAGTATGATAAACCTCTGATTTTTGGCAAGTAGCTTTTGCTTGTTTTAGATAATTTGGTCAATGAAAGACCACTACACTGTCTCTAAAGTATTTTTTGCAAAAATTTTGAATTAATCATGTTATATGATTAAACCTAATTCATTCTAAGGAAGCAATTAGATACTTTCCCACCCCCAACTTTCAGTTTCGGCTACCAAATTAATTTCAGGTAATAATAATCCAAACCAGATTAACAATTCGTGCTTGTTTTTGCTTTAGGTCCATAACTAACTCTAATTTCTTCTTAAATTTCTGGTTCAGAAAAAAGAGGAGCTTCTATGAATATTTAAGCAAATGGACTCCCATAAACACAGGAGCTAGACCAGGCTTGTCCTGACTCGTGACTGGGTCTTTGATTAGATGGTTTGTTATGCAATTTGGCCTGTTTTTTAGCTCTCAGAAGGCAAATCACAGTCCCTGTCAATGACCAACTTTGATGCTTTCAAGATTCATTATTCTTTTCCGGAGACTTGAATAAGTTTGTGGTCAAATAATTCCCCTTTGTCAACAACAGCAATTCTAGATTCTTTATTCTTGTGACACCCAACAACCTTGCTTGCATATGTTGGATATATTCAATCAATAGCACTTCCTTCCCATCTCTTCTCACCCATTCCATTATCTTTTCTTTCTGATCAGCTTCTTGTTGTTGCCCATAAGGAACCTGCAACTTCCTCATTTAAGACAGTTTGTTTTTCTCCCCTGTTCCGTTCATCAATCCATAATTGCTCCCCCCCTTTTCCTCCTATATAAGCCCCTCCCCTTCCTCTGTTACCCTTCACACACCCATCTCACCTTTCTTTTCACAGTTCAGCTAGCTAGCGATCATGGGGATCATCATCAGCAAGGCTCTGGTTCTGCTGCTACTCGTGACCTTGTGCACCTTAGGCTTCCTTTCCCCTTTGGCCCATGGCATGGACTTTGACGAGAAGGACCTGGAGACGGAGGAGAGCATGTGGGATCTGTACCAGAGGTGGAGGAGCCACCACACCGTGTCCCGGGACCTGGCTGCGAAGAAAGACAGGTTCGAGGTGTTCAAGAAGAACGTCCAGTACATCCACTCTTTCAACAAGAAAGACGCCCCTTACAAGCTTAAGCTCAACAAGTACGGTGACATGACGAACGAGGAATTCAGAAAGTACTACGCCGGGTCGAGGAAGCCCGGGAGAAGTTCCACCACTAAGAGCTTCATGTACGAGAAAGTCTCCGACGTCCCCGCTTCTGTCGACTGGCGTGCCAAAGGCGCTGTCACCGGCGTCAAGGATCAAGGCCAGTGTGGTAAGTACACTAATTAAGAGATGATCACATACAAATATGAGTCGAAAAGATACCAAATATACTTCCTAACGTTGATTAATTATTGTGGGTAAATACCGTAAACAATCACATATATACAAATATGAGTAGAATTAGAATTAATACATAAAAAGATTTCGAACTCGATCCCCTAATCATTGTAAGTACTCGTATATACTAATTTGGGCTCATCATTGTGGGTAAGTATGGTAAGAAATCATGCACATACAAAAGTAGAAAAGATTGAAATATATATATATATATATATACATATCTTTTCTATTCTTAGGAACTTTAAACTTTGTAACTTATGGTAGTAAAAAATATTGATGATAATAATGATCAGGGAGCTGTTGGGCATTCTCAACTGTTGTTGGGGTGGAGGGGATAAACGCGATCAAAACGAAGAAGCTGATCTCGTTGTCGGAGCAGCAACTAGTGGACTGTGACACAACCCAAAACCAGGGCTGTAATGGCGGATGGATGGAATTAGGATTCGAGTACATCAAGAAAAACGGAGGCATCACAACAGAAGCCAACTACCCTTACACCGCCTCCGATGGCCGCTGCATCAAATCCAAGGTAAATTAACTAACCCCATTTTCTTCTTCTTCTTCTTCTTCTTCTTCTTCTTCGTCTTCTTCTTCTTCTTCTTCTTCTTCTTCTTCTTCTTTAATTAATATTTGAGTGCAACATATATATATAACAGGAGAAATCTCGGGTGGTATCGATCGACGGGCACGAGAAGGTGCCTTCCAACGACGAGGCGGCCCTGTTAAAGGCGGCGGCGAATCAGCCTATCTCGGTGGCGATCGACGCCGGCGGCGAAGATTTCCAGTTCTACTCCGAGGGCGTCTTCACCGGCTCATGCGGAACGGAGCTCGACCACGGCGTCGCCGTCGTCGGGTACGGCGCCACCGCCGACGGCACCAAGTACTGGATTGTGAGGAACTCGTGGGGGCCGAGTGGGGAGAGAAGGGCTACATCAGGATGCAGCGTGACGTCTCTGCTAAAGAAGGGCTCTGTGGTATTGCCATGGAAGCCTCGTACCCCATTAAGACCTCTCCGAATCCTGCAGCAGCAGCAGCAGATCAAGAAGAAGAAGAAGCTGCTGCCAAGGACGAGCTTTAGGTTATTGAGTGTTTGTTACGATCGAATAATTACTGATCAACCCGTGAATGCATGGGAGCTGCAATATTGAACCTCAACTCATGCAATAAAATGTCATGTTTATGATGAAAAATGATATCAATAATCAGGTCTGGGTTTAGGCTTGGAACGCTAGTTCGAGCGTTCCACATCACATTAAAAGTCACAGTCATATCACCGCTCCATTTGGATATATACATATGAATAATATTATATCCACTTCTCCCTCCTTAGTGGTGGACCCATACCAGGAATATTTTAATGTCCCACCAAGGGTGTACAAAATGCATGCACATTAAGATGCATATACCATTACTTTATACATATATATACAAGAACAAGTCGTAGTGCACCTTTTTTAAAATATTATTTAAAATTAGCATTTATTTCTTTCAATGTATTAAAATGTCACAAGCTTTAATTCATATTAGAACATTGACAAACTTAAGTTGTTTGTTCCTATTTGCGTAGAAGTTGATATAATTAATCGTAAGATAATTTACGAAATTGACAAGAAATTTTCAGAATGAATGGTTCTCTAATTTCCGAAAATGAAAAATAAATTATCAATCTCTTCAAAAAGAAAAGGAAACGAAAAATAAATTACTACAAGTTATTGTTTGGATTATATATGTCAAATCAAATTACTATTTGACAAGTCAAAAACTATGGTATTCAATAAAGAGAAAAGGCTCTCCACCAAGAATGACTTCTCAAGGTGACATAGTGTTTTTACAAAATTGATAAATGTGTAAATATGGATATAGTTCTAAAATAGCAAATGGATTAATTTTAGAAAAGTAATGTTATATGCACCTATGCCCAGTATCTATCCCACCTCAACCAATTTAAGCCCATATAAAATTTAATTTTTAATAAAACCCTATGTTTAGGATTAGGAATGGGGCTTAGATTGACTCGTGGATGGGTACTTGTGCAATAAGTGTGCAGCTAGCATTTTCCTTTTTGGAATAACATTAATGATGGGTTAATGAGAGATTTTTTTTTAGTGGGATGGAGTGATATTAAAAGGCCATGAAAAGGTTTTATAGTAAAACAGAAAATATGGGAAGAACTCTTAGATATTTTCCTTCTTTAAGTAGGATGCATGTAATCAATTGATTGTAGATCGAATAAGAACAAATCAAGTTTTGAGCTTTTTGCATAAATTCAATTGTTAAACTATTAAGATTTATAACATTTGTTAAAAAATACAAGGTAAAGAATCACAAGTAAATGTTTAGTAGATAGCATATTTATAAATATGGACCATATTGGTCAGTCCGACCCAGTTGAAGTTGAAGTGGAGGATATTCCAGTTTATTTTTGCCTCAAAACTGTTTGACTTAGCCGGGCGGTGTCGTCTAATCGCAAATCAATTGATCCGGATCACTACAAAACACCTGGAAAAGGAATAAGAGTAACGTTATGCGTACAACGTTGTACGCATACAATGTTCTGAACTACAGTGAGGGAGATGTACCCTTTCAACTCAACAACAGTACGCATAGACTTATTCAAAGAATAAAGAGGCAAAATTTCAGGATTCGACATTCCATAAAGTAATGTGGATCTCAATGACTTCATGCAATATATTTTTGTAATAATCTTACAAATATTACATTTATGGCATACGGTTCAATGGTTACACATTGGCCAACCCGGTTTAACCAAGTTCAACCAAAACCGGACTTACTATTGTTTCCATGGGCGGGTCCAGTTTTTAAAGAGTGTTAGATATAATTATAATCGACAAAACTATTGCAGATCAATTAATAAAATTCCCCCATTTATATTTTAAGTACAATCTTAAGGTAATGCAGGCTCATTTTTAGTGTCCTCCATGGGTGAGGTGACCTCACATAAGATCATATTGAAATTAAAAATGAGTGTTTCTTTCATATGATATAATGTTCTGAACTCTTCAATTACAGTAATATTTTTCAACTAACATTAGCCACATGAAATTTTAAAAGAAAAATGTTCTGCTTTGTGATTCTATATATACATCGTGTGGGGACCAGTAGTAAATACGTACGCAAAGTCAAGCAGTCAAACCGCACGATTACATCGCCCAATATCGGCGTAAGTCCGTACAAATATACGAATTATTTTTGTGTGGGGAACAAGGGACAGGACGATCAGTAATAACTAATTACCTGATGAAGTCACACACGAACCTAATTACCACTCTAAAAAACTGATCAAATGCCCGAGCGTGTGATCTTGAATAACTCAAAGAAAGGGGGCCACCTCCGGAGGTCGGCCACCAGGACCACCCTGACCCTTATCGTCGCACAACACAACCCAAATTTTAAAATAATCCCAAATCAGTATGGAGATTTGATTAGTAAAATATTAAACAAAGTAGCATAATTGAAGCTGGGTACGTAAACCAAGGGCGGGTATGCATGGTTGGGGAAGACAAAAAAGAGATGGGCTTGATGGAGGAAACCAGAGGGGATGGTGATGGGCCAGAACGGTGTCTGTCGGGCCTAGGGCTTCTCAACGACGACTTGCAAAGGCACACCTTGTCGGCCTCTTCTCTCGATGATTATAATATATTAATATTAAAATATTAATTAATAATTATGGGTCGTGATGCTCTGGTCGGGTCGAGTCGGTTCGGGTCGGTACGAGAAATTAGATGTTAATGTGTGGGAATCTGGGAAGGAATGCCACGTGGGAACGGAAGCGGTTTTACGTGGCAGCGACGCTGAGGTGTGCGCCACGCGAAAAGAGGAGGCGGTACGGACGAGGACCGTTTGGGGTGCGAAGAAGGGAGAAGGCGCGGATTAGAAACCGGGGACTTGGGTGTTTCGTCTTCTGTCCGACTGAGGACCAGTCAAACAATTGCGAAAATTGGTAAAAAAAAAAAAAGGAAGCGAGGTCGCCGTCGACGGCGACGCTTCGTCTTCTTCGTGTCCGAGCAAAAGCTTGGAACTTCTACGCGAGTTTCTAAGCTAAATTAAGCTTCTTCGTCTCCGTCGACGCGTCCGTGACCTGGCACTGCCTCCTGCCGTTTGTGAACAGGCTTCGCGGCTACCGGCGGCGGGTGTCCGCCATTATCGCGGAGCCTTGGAGTTCGGGCTTTGCCGGTTTCTGGGACGATGACTCCTTTTGGCCTTTCGTTTTCCTTACCATTTTTTTGTTTCTTTTTCCCTGTGTATTGATTACTGAGGCATGCAGATGATTGAGACTGGAAACAGATATGCAATCTCAGAAAAAGTGAAAAAATGACAAAATTCAAATTCAACTTCGTTCATTGACTTCAATATACCCATTTTTTCTTCAAAGTATTTTTTTCATTTATAACAATTATGTCGTTTGTCTTAGACTCTAATACTTTCATTTCCAGTTTATATTGGAATTATTAAAAAATAAGAATTCCAAACGAACAACAACTTTAAACAATAAATAAATTAAAAAAAAATAAGATAACTCTACCTCAATTTTTATCGAGAAAAATATCTTGATTTAAATGAATAAAATATAATAATATTATCATCTTGTCATTGATCTTACATTTTCGTGTCTTCCACTGATTTCCATGCCCAATGAAAGTCACTTCATGATAAAACTTCATTTGTGATTTTGCATGGCATGATGAATATCATGGATATATAGTATACTTACTGAAACTTCCATATTACTTATAGATATTATGACTTATTACGTGAGTAACGTTACTTCCCTCATAACCAAATAATAAATCTAACTCCACAAAATAGCCATTTCAGGCCACAAAAAAATTGAGCACAAGTTTATTCAGCCCTGTGTGTGTACGTAAAAGATTTTAATTTGATGAAAAATTTCACATAAATAAACGGAAATTGTTGATTACTTCTCAAACGGCCACTTAATCCGTTGGTTTTTCTGCTGTAACACCCACTACTCAAATGTATCATCAACCGCAGGTGCGAAAACAAATGCTAAAGTCAGAAACCACCAATATCATGCATTATTTCATGGAATATTAGAGTACCCAACAGAAATGGAGAGAATCAGTTTTACAGCCCAATCATATGTCCACGTTATATGATGAAATGATCAAATTCTCAGAGAACAAAGAAGAAGACGAGAACCAAAAAAAAAAAAAAAAAACGTCTAACGTGCAGAAGCAATACAAGGGAGCAGCACCGTCAGAGCATTCGCCATCCCTGCACGTAGTTTGAGACGAAGCTCCAACCACCAGTGAGGTACAGTTGGTGGGAGTCTCGTCACTCGCTCTTCGGCCCTTTCGCCATTGCATCAGGCATTCGCCGAGAACCCCATGAACGCAGTACAGAGAAGAAGAAAGAAAAAAAAAGGGAGGTAAAGATACCGAGATGAGAGAGAAAAGCGAGAAAGGGGTTTACACAGTTCGACCCGTTTCGTACAGAGGAAGGGGAATAAGACATGGAAATTTCCGATGAGTAAAACCATCATGGGAACCTCGGAATACGGAGTGCAGTGCAAGTCGAAGTTGAATGCAAAGGGTAATACGCAAGAATAAGAAAAAAGATAAGGAAGAAAAGAGGAAGAACTTAGCAGAGAGAAAAAGATGACAAGATCCCCTGAAGAGAGATCTTTTCTTTACCCTTCAGACGAGAGAGAGAGAGAAGGAAGGAAGCTCTCAGCTGACATGCGCACAGCTCAGAGGCCGCGGCTGTTGCTGACCTTCCGTGCTCAGGGAACAGCTGTTGGTCGTCGTCGACGACGTCGACGACGACGAGAATACAACTTCGGACAGACGAGACCGGACCTCCTTCTCCTCCACCTCGCCGTCCAAATGGGTAGGTACTCCACGGCTCCCTCGTTGTCCTCGTCTTCCCCGGGCGACACCGTCGTCGTCGACGACGACTCTCCCGGCTTTCCGTCCGCCTGATGATCTTCGGACCCCCCTCTGCGACGGAGTGGCACACCACGGCAACCGGCTCCGACACCTGTTTCCCGTCACGCGGCGGAGAGAACACCACCGGCAGGTATTCGTCTGTGTCACAGGCGAACTTGGAGTTCCTGAAGTGTTCTTTCAGCGTTTCTAATCCCTGATGGAAACGGCCAAATCAAATCAGCTTTCAAGAAACGCAAGAGCAGATTGAAAAGAAAAACGAAGAACAAAGGAAGAAGAAGAAGAAAAGTTGGGTAAACGAAGACCTGCAAACGAGCGTATGTGACTTCACAGATTTTCCGGGAATTGAAAACCACCCATGGCTGGTTATGGAAGGACTTGTACAGCCTCCAGGCTGCCTGAGGTGATGTAAGATTTACGAATCCATACCCCACATTGCACTTGTTACTGTTTTCAATAACGACGAAACAAAATCAAACCAGAAAGATGCAAACCGAAAACTTTAAAAACAGTTGAAAACAAAATCTTCATTCTCACTTAAAATCGATAGGAAGATAGACAAAATCATAAGCAGAAAGGGGCTCCTCCAGATCGCCCTCGGCTATCTGCTCATTCAAATGAATACAATGGTTGTCGAGCATGTTGAGAAAAAGCATCTGACTGCACATTGGTATAAAAAAACCCAAAAAATACAAACTTGAATCTTAGTCAAGAACACCACCAAACAAAAAAAATAAAAACTAGAAATGTAGAAGGAATTATATAAACAAACAATTCAAGCAAGATTCATTCGAATTACCTATATTTATTCGGTACGTTTTTTATCATTACTGTGGTTCTAGTATCACTTGCATTAGATTCTTCCATGAAAATATAACTGTTGTCCCCTCTCTTTCTGTTGCCTTTGGAAGAGCGGCGGTTTGATTGTTTAGAATGACCAGAAGAAGGAAAGGGAGAAGAAGGAAAGGGAAAAGAAGAAGAAGAAGAATGGTAATACTGGAAGCTCCTGTTCTTTCGCAAGCTCCTGTCTTCAGACCTGCCCTTACCGGGTTTGTTAGCCGGATAAAGGGTGCGAGGAAGACGAAGAGACGCATCGAGGAGATCCTCGATGGGTTCTATTACGAGAGGAAGAAGAAGAGGGAGCAACGGTAAATCTGGAACTGCCATGAATGTTGAAGAAGCTGCTTTTATTATCAGGGGAAGGAGACGAAGAGGCAGGAGTAGTAGCTGGAGCATTAATCAAGGATCGCCTTGGCCTGCCCCCCTGGGCGACTAAATTCAATCATTAACCGCTTTCCAAAAACTTCCTTCCCGTTCATCTCCGAAAGGGCGCGAGCTGCGTCACGAACATCGAAGAATTCGATGAATCTGTGCTGGCGCTTGAAAGGCGTTTCCCGGAGCTCTTTCACTGGTCCTGAACAAAACAAAACGCGCTGATCATATGCATGAAAGAAGAAGATGGTTTAGGGACAGAAATTCGCTCTGTTTTTTAAGGTTTTAACCTTAAGATATTGAAATCAACGCAGTCGTTTTTACCATATCTAAAGAGAAAATATTTAAACAATGATCATATCAGTTTTCATGCAATCAATCGCCTGTATTTTTTCATCATTCTCTGGTTGATCAGAAGCAAAGATGAGTTTGATTCGAGGTAGAGAAACAAAACTACAATAATACTGCAGAAGAAACCCTAGCGAACTTGAGCACCAGGTCAGAAGGCGGACCAAGAAACTGAAGTCAGAAGGATGGATTGATACCTCAGACCCTGATCAAACCTTTTCGATGAAACGTGTACAAACAGAACAGAAGATAAAACCCTAAATCCTAAACGAACTGAAGACAAGGAAAATCGCGAAGAGAATGCAGGAGAAAGAAAGGTGAATTTTTCTTTTCAACAGAAGAGCAAGATTCATTGATGAAAAAGAAAAAGAGAGAAAGCAGAAAAAAAAAAATTTGCTCCTCCTCCTCTTACTGTTTCGTACCATAGACCTCGAAGATGGCTTTCAGTTCGTTAGCCGAAAACTCAGTGTCCAAATTGAAGACAACGATGGTCCCCTGGTTGAGAGCATCCGGACCCACAACCGCCTGCACCGCGAACTGGGCCCACACCGCCCGACCGCCCACCAGGCCGCGACAGCCCGCAGGCGGCGGCGGAGCGACCTCCGCCTCCTCCGTCGCCGTCGCCGCCGTGCCCCAATTCCGCATCAAGAGCGAGTAGCGGAGGCCGAGGCGGGACTGCTGGCGCATGTGCTGCTGCTGAATCTCCGCCACCGCCGCCTGCGCGGCCCTCAGATCGTAGAAGTGGACGACGGCGACGCCCTCCGCCGCGAGTCTCTCCGCCTCCACGGCCCTCACCGTCCCGAACGCCTCCAATTCGCGCCTCATCTGCGCCTCGCTCACGTGCGCCGGCACCGAGCTCAGCAACACCGCCCGCGTCGCTGCGCCGCACGCCCGCGCGGCCGGGAAGACCGCCGGAACCGCCGCCGCCGCGTAGGGCTCGTAGAATGGCGGCACCACCTGGAGGCCGGCAGACGGGTACGGATAGTAAATTTGGGGATGTGCGAGGGCGAACTGGTTGTGTAGGGTTTGAGTACTCGTCATCGGCCAAAATTCCTCCGCCCCCGGATCTAACCCCACCCCGCTTCCGCCCTCCATTGCCGCCGGAAACCCCAAACCCGAAGCAGAAAGAGCACAAGAAGAAAACAGAAAAAAAAAAAGACTAAAAGAACAGAAAAGACGAACTTTCAGAATCGAAAGAAAAAAAAAACACGAATCGTAATCGTCTCTGCACAAGAAGAAGAAGACGACGACGACTGTGTTCTGCGACGGCTTGGAAGGTGAAGTCAAATCCGAGGGTTTATCGCAGAGAAGAATTGCCTGCGCATGTTACAGTCGAGAGCCTCAGCCACCCACCACGGTAACGATCCGTCTCTCTCCCTCTCTCTCTCTCTCTCTCTCTGGAGCTTCTCTGCTCTCTCCCTTCGCTTCTCTGCTCTCTCCCCTTCGCTTCTCTCGAGCTTCGGGAAAACGAGAGGGAAATTTCTCTTTCCATTCCAGCCCCGCTCTCTGGCGGACTTTGCTATAAATAGCATCCTCCCGCCATTTTTTCGTACTTCCCCTAAATACCCCTACGACGCCTACGTATACGTTACTGCCGCTCTATTAAACCCCGGAGGATTAATGATCCCCCTCGACGCGCCTCGTCACCTCAATCGCCACTATTTTCGTTTACTTATTTTCCGGAAAAGGATAAAAACCTTTAAATTTAATTTATTATTTTTGTCGGAGGATTATGAAAAAGAAAAGTTTATGGGGACGGAAAAAAATGGAAAATTACAGAAACAGTCGACCTGTACTAGAGATTTTACAGAGTGAAGCAACATGTGACCAGAGGGAGACCGAGGAGGCGCCCAGGAAATCTGCAGAATCGGTACGTCCAGATTCATCATACGTTTTTACGTGTTTTTTTTCTGTGAATTGTCCTGAATTATCGAACGCTTTTGGTTTTTTCGTTTTTTCTTTCTTTATGAGTTGTAAATATTTTGTGATCTGGACGCCATTAATGGTGGAGATCGGACAAGAGAGGATTAGTTTTTGAGAGAGAGAGAGAGAGAGAGAGAGAGAGAGAGAGAGGAGTTTCAGTAATGGCGGAGGAGATCGGATGTTTTTGAGATTTGCAGAGGCCGGTGGCGGTGCTGCTGCAGTTGCACATAAACGGAAAGGGTAGGTCGATCGAGATCGGGCGGCGTAATTGGTTTAATGTGGCAAAGAGAAGGAGGGATTCCTTTCTCTCTTTTGCTTAAAAATTCCTGCGATCAGGAGGAGCTGTGAGAGAGCAGCAGAGAGTTTCAGTAATGGCGGAGGAGATCTCTCTTTCTCTGAGATTTGCAGAGGCCGGTGGCGGTGCTGCTGCAGTTGCACATAAACTCTCGGTAGGTCGATCGAGATCTCGGCGTAATTGGTCCAGTTCAATCTCTCAAAGCTCCAGTCTCAGACTCCTCTCTCTCTTTCCAGTCTCAAAATCTCTCTCTCTCGATCAGGAGGAGCTCTGAGAGAGCTCCAGTCTCAGAGGAGCTCTCTCTCGCTCCAGTCTCTCTCTCTCTCTCTCTCTCTCTCTCTCTCTCTCGCTCCAGTCTCAGACTCTCTCTCTCTCGCTCCAGTCTCAGACTCTCTCTCTCGCTCCAGTCTCAGACTCTCTCTCTCTCGCTCCAGTCTCAGACTCTCTCTCCACTCGCTCCAGTCTCAGACTCTCTCTCCACTCGCTCCAGTCTCAGACTCTCTCTCTCCACTCTCTCCGGTCCATCCCAGTGGAAGTCGCCGTCGTTACCCGTCGCGGCCCTATCGTGCGCCGGTGGCGGAGATGCCGCGCCCTGGGAGCGTTGTCGTCGCACGAGGGAGACAGGGACGACACACGTGCGCTCCTGGTGGTGGTCGTCTTCGTCTTTCTAGAGACTCCTCCCCCCTTTTTATTTCCCGGAATCCGGACGGTCGTCTCCGACACGTGATTTCCGATGTCCCCTCAATCGCCGAGTCCTCTTCGTTACTTGCACGCCCTTGTCGCCTCTCTCTCTCTCTCTCTCTCTCTGGCGCATTAACGCAAATCCTCCCATCTCTGTATGGAGACTAGTGTATCTGATTCCATTCTCTTCGTCTTCAAATAACCCACGAACTTTTTAATAATGAGTTCGTGCTCTTAGAATACTGAGATTGCTGCAATTTTTAAAGAAATTTGGGGTTGCTCGTTGAAGGTTGTACCCGCTTTTCTTCGCATTTTTAATCTTGTGTTTCAGGGAGGGGCTAGTACCGCTTTTCTCCTTTCCTTGTAATCAATCATCTCCAAGAAAGGTTTCGAAAGAGATGTAATATTCTTGCCTTCCTTTCTCTCCTCCCCGGAAGATCTCCTACTGAGCAGCGAGGGTCCCCCAGATAGATGCTCGAACAAATGCCTCTCTCATGGAAAAGAGGAAGGGTACTAGTGTCAGCGTCGTGGGTGCGGGGAGCGGTGGTGGGGAGGGGAGGAAGGATGGCGGTGGTAGCCGATACTGAGGAGAATGTAGCAGCTGTGGCGGACCAAAGCTTAGCCCCGTTAGTGGGATACTCAGGTCCACTCATCTTTCTTTCTTTTGGAGTTGTATAAAGTGACGAACCGTCTTGTCAAAACGCTGCAATTCTGGTTCTCTCTCTCTCTCTCTCTCTCTCTCTCTCTCTCTCTCTCTCTCTCTCTCTCTCTGTGCCGACGTGGGTTACGAAGATCGCTTCCCCTTCTTTCTCCCGGTTCTTTCTATGCCACTATCGTGTAGACAGGAGATCCCGGGACAGAGATGCGAGCTTTTACTACTGTGTTGGTTTGGAGTTGGGCTGTCGAGATTTACCATTAAATGTGGAAGATGCTGCACTTTTCGCATCCTTTGTTTTTCTTATGACGTGGGGTGGGCTGGGACGACTTCGCTTTCCCGTTTCTCTCCTCTGTGCCGTCAAAAGATAATTGTGGCGTATTGGGAACATGAGAAACAAAAAATGGGAAGGCCCCAGCAGGAAGGAACTCTCCCCACAGCCCTTGCTGCTTGCCACTGCTGGAAATCTGGATTCCGGAGCCATGAAAACATCAAACGAGGTCATTGTCATGAATGCATGTAGGAGCTAATTAGAACCCTCGTTTTAGAGGAGCTACTCGTTTACTGCTCTAAAGTGTAGGGGCATTAATTTTTTCTTAAAAAAAAACTTCACTGATATAACAATTTTAATATTGGCATAACAGTTGAAAATATGTTTTTTTTTTTTTTGGTTAGCTTGATTGATTTGGCCTCTTAACATTTAATATGAATATTCAAAGAGAAAATAAATGAATAGCTATGTGTATCCAATTAAAATTTTATTATTTTAAAGAATTTCTATTTTAGAAGTTTATTATTATTTAATGATTGCAATGTATTAGGTTTTAGCTTATAGTTCAATGTATTAGGTTTCATAAAAACAGTTTTAAAAGTTATTTAACTATTTTTATCGTAAAAAACTAGAGAATATAATAAAGGTTGAGTCGTGTATTAGGTTCGATTTTTAATCCATATTCCCTTTAAAGCTGGGAGTGTGATTTTCCCCTTAACATATTATGTCGTTCAATTGGCTTTAATCTTACATCCCATACAAATTGACACATTGGAGGGTACCGGAAGGAAAATGAAATCCGTCAGACTACAAATATCAAATATGTTCACATTTAAGAAAGCAGATTTATTCTCCAATAAGCACCGGATTAAATCCTCGTAAACACCGGTCAGTGTCAAACAAATCCCCATATTGCCCAAGACAAGATTCCGAATCCTCAGGACGCCAAAAAAATTAGAAACGAGATCAACCGTAGCATCTGATGGGATCATTGCAACCTTTCTCCGCAGATTGCTTCGCCCCTTTCCCTCCTCCCTTCTCCAAGTACTGCTGATGGTACTCCTCCGCCCGGTAGAACCTCTTCGCCGGAAGAATCTCCGTCACGATCTTCTCGTCCAATTCTATCTGTCTCGCTTCCAACGATGCTCTAGCCGCCTTCGTCTGCTCCTCCGAGAAGTAGTAGATCCCCGATCTGTACTGCGCTCCCACGTCTCCTCCCTGTAGAAAGAAAACGATGAAATCCTTCAAAACAAACCCCCCCAATTCAGAGAATCGAAAATTGACGAAACGGACCCCCTCGATTTTAATTTAATAATGACCTGGCGATTGGGGGTCGTGGGGTCATGGCGAGACCAGAAGAGGCGGAGGAGGTCGGAGTAGGCGACGACGGAGGGGTCAAACTGGAGGCGGACGACCTCGGCGTGGTTGGTGGTGCCGGTGCAGACGAGTTTGTAGGTGGGATCGTGGGCGTGGCCCTGGGAGTAACCGACCTCCGTCTTCGTCACGCCGGGGACTCGCTGGAAGGCGAGTTCCACCCCCCAGAAGCACCCGGCGCCGAACTCGGCGAACTCGTGACCGGGTTCATCCGGAACGTCCCGGTCCGGCGCCAGTGCCGGATTATTGCCGCCGATGCTCTGCCCTTCTTCTCCTGCGTCCATTGCTCCTCCTCTCTCTCTCTCCTTGCTTTCCTACCGTGTTTGGGAGTCCATGAAGCATAAGAATACTATTTATAGATTGAGACGAAATAACGAAGAGTGAATTTGACTCTCCATTTGTTTTTTTTTTTTTTTTTTTCTAAAGATGAATCTAGTCTTGATATTGTACCAAATTGGACGTCCGGAGCTTTATTTAGTTAGATTTAACACCTTATCTAGAGTAGTACCAAGTTGTGGTCGCTATGCACTTCGTTCGTCAAACTCGGGTCGTTATATTGGACCAAGTTGTCTTTTAGAACTGCTTTTGGCAGTATTTTGAAAATCAAAACAACGTGTTGCAAGTTTCTGTTTAATCCGATTGAGCCAAATTTAGTCGGTGGTTGAGTCAAATTTTACTAACATAGTGAGTTTCTTTGAATGATTATAACTTTTGTGTTTGAATAATGTTTAGCACACACAGTGTTTGTAAGAGTCGTGCACGCACGCACACTCACATGAAATAAAATAATACACCTTGGTTTTTATGTTCACAAAAATATTATTTTTTCTATGTAAGTGTGTGCTCGACTCACTTTAATCTTTGTGTTTTTAAGTATTCAGATATAATTTTACTGGTTTTGACCCTTTAAACAAAGAGTAAGTAGTGTGGGTTGAGATAAAATCGAGATTTTAGTTTTTTAATAAAAGTAAACTCTAAACCCTAGATTTTCTCCTTAGACCCTAATCAGGCCCTACCGATTAGTATTTTGATAATACTGGTTACAGAATGGTGTTATTATACAATGGCTAGTCAAACTCAAAATACCCGTTATTATACAATGGCAGTCAAACTCAAAATACCCGTTATTATACAATGGCAGTCAAACTCAAAATACCCGGACTCATAAAAATCTATTAGTATGTACTTCAATTGGATGAGATGAGGAGATGAAACCTATTCCCGCAACAAGTTGGGGACGGACTTGTTTTGCTACTTGGCATGGAACTGAGTCTTGTACCTCTGTGCCAGTCCAAACATGCCCAGCGTGCCCCCTGTATGAAGCATCACAACTTTGACACCTCTCTCAGCTTCATCTTGGCAAGCGACTGTGGCTTGCTCCCAAGCAGCCAATGTGTAGATAGGATCAACTAGAATCCCTGTCTGTCGAGCGATTTCGCGGCATGCCTCTACTTCTCCTTCCAAGACATTGCCAAACCTGAAACAAGCGAGTTTTGCAGTCAACAACAAGAGCATGATGATGAGGAATAACTGATGAAACTAGTATTGTTCTTAATCTTTCCCACTGTAAGGACCACAGAAGCTTAAAGTCTGATGTATGAAAAACTGTGGCAGTCACATACTTTCTCGGATGTATACGTTCTACCCATTGCACAACGCCAATGCCACTGGTCACCCCATTTAATTTGAGGTGCTCCAAACCATAAAGCCTCACGAATTCTGATGTTAAACGTTCCTCTTGCCTTTTGTAACCTTCAATTGTATCAGCAAGCATTACGGCAGCAACTTTCCATGGTAATCTGGTAGACAATGACACTTCTTGTGAACAGGTAGAGTAAATAAAATTAAACGTCCAGAAGTATTTGGCCTTTAATGAGAAACAGGAAAATACCTCAAACATAGTGCTCCAAGTGCTAAGCCAACGGCAGTAGTCCCAGTACCCGCATCAATCACTATTTTAGGGGCGAGCTCTTCCCAAATATATGGTCCTGGGATAGATACTCTACTAACCGGACAAGACCTGCTCAGGGGAATTCTATTAAAATAACAAACAGAAGAAAAATAATAACCGGACCAAATTTTTAAATGATTTGTCCAGTTACTGCACTGATGTACTACAACTAGTCTGTTGATCACATTGAGATGATTCTCTAGGTTTACAAGTCAGTAGCTCATCATCAATAAAGAAAGACATGAAAAAATTTGAGGATAAAAATCTCCTTGTAAACTGGCCCACAAGTATTTGATATAAAAGAGTGCACCCACCTAACAAGCCAACAGCCTCCCCTGCACCTTCATTGACAACAACAACTCTTTTTGCACCACTGTCAGTGTGGAGATGCTCTGATGTTCTTGTTGAAAATGAATCATTTATCACATCACTGAGTCGTATCACTGAACCACTTGCCCCTGCTATCGATTCTGCATGTCTCAAAAGCATTTCTTCCCTCTTTGTATAGAATGATCTTGAAATGTAAGTGACTCTGCCATACATAATTGCTATCAGATTATACCCAGTTGAGATTTCAGGTTGTTCTCCCCTCAGAAGTAAATGTGACCTTAGACCCCTCTCTGCGCATGAAACAGCTGATGGATATTTGTGTTAAACTTCAGTAGTCACTTTTATTGCTTGAATAGATAATATTTGTCTAGAAGGTGGTCTATATTTTAAGTTACCAAAATTTTGTCTTTGAGATTCAGCTGCTAAACACAAATGCATTTTCATAAAGGTGTTCTGTATTTTAAGTTACCAAAATTTGGCAAATCAAGAATTTATCAAATCATCATAATCTTTTTCTTCTTTATGGGGCTTTCATGTGAAAAAATGCTCATGATATAAAATACAGGAGTGAGTTCGTTCTGGACCTAATAAATCCTATATTTACACTATATTCGCTTTGTATCAAATTTGACTCTTGAAATAGCTAAAGCTTTGTACAAATAATTGACATGTTAAAATCCTTCAGTCAAAACAATCAAATGACAGAAGTGCTCTCGCTTAATACAGGAGACTCTAAGAATAAGCGGACTGTATCCACATATAGACATCAAATGATCAAAAAATGCTTACCAACAGCTGCAGTATGTGCACTTTGACAACCACCACATGTGACCTATGAAATGATCCAATAACGTGTAACTTAGACTTGTGGCATGTTTACAAGTCAATCTAATGGAGAAACAAAGCGCTAAAAAAGGATACTAAATATGAGCCTCAGTTGACAATAACTTCTTCAGATGGGACATTTTTAGAGATAATGGGACAGGAAAGGAATATACATAAAATATAATTCAAAAGGAATAACATCTCACCACATCAGTTACAGCAAGATCTTCCACAAGAGGAAGTAAAGCATCCAATTTCCTTGCTTTATTGCCATTTATTAGTGGGTGAAGTAGGTCATCCCTTACAACATAAAAGGAGTTGTCTTTGTCCCTCTTATCAGTCAGCTTTTTACCGAGAGAAAGGCAGTTGTTTCTTGAACAAGAAAAAACTAAAGGAAGTGCTGCTTTATCTGGTTTTTTCTTCTCCACAAGCACTATTTCATCAATTTTGCTCTCTGGACTTGGCAGCAGCCATCTTCTATTGAGCAGATTCTCTAAGAAGTCCTTATGTTGCAGCCCAACTTGTGAAAAACTCTGGAGAAAAAGAAAGACAATGAGATTTTTTTGGTCCCTGGAGAACAATGGTCTATTAGATGTGACGATGTGACGATCATTTGTAATAATAAACATATCTAACCCAGAAACAAAAGGGCATAATATACGTTTTCATGAAGAGACAATGATTTTACCTGGCCAAAGTATGTCAAAGTGATAAAGGAAATGTTAATAGAAAACTTTGGCCTTTCACCCATATATGATTGGAGGCTATATATGCACACAGTAACAGGTAAACTTCAACTCTTTTCACCAGATAGATGTCCAGAATTTGTCATTTGGCATTTGTTACAAAAATTTTGAAGCTTTAATTCTCTGGTACCTCATTTCTTGGTTTCTTTTCTCACATAGCACAACCCAGCCGGCCCATATTACCATCTTCCATCTACTTCTAATATGTTTTTGTACTCGGAGAAACCACAGAACATTACGCTTGGTTAGTTTTTTCAGCAATTTCTGTTTCACTCGTCAAACCTAGAGCAATTCCCAGATCCAACTCAAAACTATCGACCGCCCTGGAAAAAATCCGTATGTTTGTAGTCAATGCAGGCTCTTTTTTTGTTTGTTCTTAAAACATTCTGGCGCGTACAGTACAAGGCAAGGTCATTCATGTGAAGCAGCATACAACGCTAGCTGAAGTCCCCTCGTAGAGTCTTCAGCATTGAGTGAGGAAAAGCAAGGCGACATTCATTTCCAGAAGCTCAGAGGAAGCACCACCAAACGGATGAATTTCTAAATGAGGTGTAGCTGAAATTGAAAAAAAGGTACCTGCATGTTTGCCGAAAATTTTCTCGGATGGAGCTGATTTTTAATTACCATCACGGCTGGATTCCCTGATGCTATCTCAACTCTCATATCTCCAGTCCAATTCTTCGCCCCCGTTGAAGTGGTTTCTGCGACGCCAACCGAGGAGAAGAGACTAAAGAGTATAACACAACCCAGGAAAAAGTGTGTTTGTGGAGAAACCAGTGGAAAAGGTGTCGTCTCTCCTTACCATTGGAAACCAGTAGAGTGAATCTCGCGTTATATTGCTTTGGCCATCTCTCCTTGTTTCCTTAGTTCTAAACTCTCCGACTCCCCTATAGCTCTAGAGATACATTAATTTGGACACCCTCAAAAATGGTCCTTCACAGATAGCTTATCCTCAGTGAAAGATGATTTAAAGCCCACACGATCACCCAAATATGGGAAGGATAAAAAAAAGATTAATGCTAGTTTTACTTAACCCACCCACCTATTCTCCACACATTCGTTAATCTAAACAATTGATGTCAAAAGTTTATCTTTTAGAAAAAAGAATTTTATAAAAAATATATATTTTTATATTTTTAAAGGCTTAGATTAACATATCCAATAAGTGAGTCTAGGATTACTCTAAAAAAAACCAACACCTACAATTATGAAATAACCTAGGATTACTCTAAACAAAATTAACTGCAGTTTTACCCATGATTCTTTATGCAAAAATAAAACGAACCGAGCCATTAAAGAAGAGTTTTAAAACCGAACTTTGAACGATTTGCTCGGTTCGAATAACAGAAAACCGGTTGACAACCGGGATTTTAAACGGTTCGGTTCGCTGGTTAAAACCCGAATATGGCAGAAAACATTTTGATAGTTTTGTGTATTTTTAATCGGTTTATATATATGAACCTTATTTTAGAATCGGCGGGATTGGGACCGGTTGAACCGTTTTTAAATTTTTGTATTTTAATAGTTTTTATATTTTTTATAATCATAATCAATGTTTTAAAATATATAAATCTTTTTATTCTGGTTCAACCGGATATTTTTAATTTAAAAAATATAATAAGATTTTATATACAAAAATGAGACCACCGATTAAAAATACTAAAAAATAAGAAACCGGTTGATCCAATTGGTCCAGAATCGAAGTTAAACCGCTCAAAACCGGTTGGATCACTACTATTTCCATAGGTCTTTAAGCGAATCGAACCATTCAAAATCCCGATTCCGGTAAAACCCGGTCAAACCGGCCAATTCGGTTTGGTTTTTAAAACACTGGGCACAATACAGGCCATCGGTGTTATAGTCAATTCAACCAGGTAAATAGGTAAGTAGAATATGAAAAAACAAAAGAAAGACTGGTGTGTTGAACCGGACCGACAATTTTTACTTGAACCCATGCTTTTTTCCGGCTAGCATCGTGCCTGCTTGAGCGACCTAGGCACCGCTCGGCTGCTATATGGTCCGGAAAGCCGTCACCGCATCAGAGTAGCATCGTGCAGCGGAGTCGAAGTAGCAGCCATGCTTGCGGCCAACGACCTCTGGGCGGAATCCCTGGCGGCGTCCGGCCGCGAAGCAGAGAAGCTGAGCCTCCCGGCGTTGCAGTCGAAAATGAAGTGCGACCCGGAAGGGTACGAGTCGGAGCTCCGGCTACTGTACCGTCACTTTGAGACCTCTCTCAATCTCTTCCACCAGCAGTCTGCTCTCAATATCACTACAACCGGTATCGGCCCAGACCTCGCCGTTTCCAAGGACCTCGGCGACATGGTCATGTTTTTGGCGCATGTCACTCCTTCCTACCCAAAATACCTCTCCGAATTCCCCAAACAGCTGGCCGATTTGCTTCTCTCGGCCGGGCAGTCGCTGCCATCTCTGTTGCGGAATCGCGTTGCTCAAGCTTTAATCCTTCTCAGCAACCGGAAGGTATCCTGTGGAGGAGATCATACTTGGACCTATATGTTGTTGATCGAGTATTTGTTCATAAATGATCCATTGACAAACCTCTTTGTTGTGCAGATAGTTGATGTTGAGGACATTCTTGCATTGTTTATGGAACTTCAGACCCTTGGGGATAGAGAATTAAAGAAGCTGGCTTTTGAACACCTGGTTCATAGTATTAAGCGCATGAACCAGAAACACAAAAATGAAGCGAAGAATCGGAAACTTCAAAATGTCATATTTCCAATGCTAGAGGTTGATATTTTTTATTTGTTTTCATATCTATATAATTACGTTTTTCTTTGTTTTGGTGTAAATTTTCCATTATTTTCGTTGCTATTTAGGAAAATGAGGAATTAAAAGCTAAAAGATCTCTTGTCATTATGTGTGATCTTCACCGGCGAAGGGTGTGGTTTGATGATAGGACAGCAAATGCTATTTGCAGGGCTTGTTTTCACGAATCTTCTAGGTAAGTGAACTTTAATTCCAGCTATTTATCTTGGCTCTGGAAAAGCTAATATATTTTCTTTCCTATTTTTTTCATTTGGTCCTGGTATGCAGTCCTAAATTACTGGTCATGTTATCAGAATTATGGTGGCTGCTTTGAAATTTCTTCTTGGTTATGAACAAATTGAAGAGGATGACAGTGATGAGTCGGGTAGTGATGAAGATTCGATTCCTCAGAAACCTCAAGCTGTACTTAGCAGGGAGGCCATGTACAAGGTTCAGATTTTTATATCTCTAATACTTCACCTCACTCTTGGTTTTCCTTTAGTTGTGCTGCAGAATTGAATTTTCTTTTGGAATATTACCTTTAGTAGACTTGACAAGAATGGGAAAGAGAAAAAGAAAAACTGTCAATGAGAGACTGAGGATTCTGCTGATGTTGATTTATTTGTACTTATGTATAATAAAAGAAACCATAAATGGTAGAGATCCTAAAAAAATAGAGATAGTTCTATTTTATTTCACAAGTTTGGCTGCTTGAAATGCAGATATTTATTATCAGTAGGGATGTTTGATAACGCTTTTCTTTGCCTCCATAGTAGACCCTGGAATAGCCATGTTCAACATCTATGTCCAACATTCTGCATTTGGTTGACTATCAAGTAATTGTTCAATGTAAAGCCCATAAGTGATGGTTCAGTGGGGAAGTTGCTTTGCTTATTATTCCGTCGTCCTTGTCCGCTATCAGACGTTCTTTTTGTTGGCATCCACTTGCCTAACACATGTTTAATTTTATGTTTGCTGGATTGGGCTTTTGTCTTAATGATCTTCTAGGGAAGCTTCAGGGTAGATAATCGGAAAATGTCCGAAATTATTTTTTTTTTATTTTTTTTATTTTTGGTGTGTGTCTGAGTTTGTCAAGGTTCTAAAGATTCATGGAAAAAAGACAGCTTAAGAAATTGCCCTATAAAATTTATTGACTCTGATAAACTTTAAATATATATCGAGTACAAAATTGAGTAGTTGCTGATGCCTTTGGCTGCTGGACTCCAAAACATATGACAAGAGTATTTAAGAGGAAGGGAGGGATTTGATCTTACTGAACTAATTTGTTGGTATACACACTTGAAACTGCATATTTCTTCATTACAACTGTAATGACATAATTCTTTGATCATTCTGTACTTTGGTTAGGCTCATCACAAGGGTACAGCTGCTAGCAAAAAGAAAAAGAAAGCAAAACTAGATCGTGCAATTCGCAGCATGAAAAGGCAACAACGGCTTTCATCAGGAAACAACATTTCAAGTTACTATTCACCCCTTACACATTTAAAAGATGCTCAGGTTTGATGATTTCCTTCACTTTTTTCCTGTTTGTTTCTATGGTTCATTTGTTTTGCATGATTTTTTTTTTGTAGAAAACTGAGCTTAATTTTATTCTTATGTTAGTTGCAAAAACTGTTTACTTGTTAAATCTTCGCATAAAATTAGCAAATATGCAAAATATTATGCCAAGTGATTTGCGTAACAATTACAATAGATATGATTCTTATAATTTGAAACACCTGAAAGATTTTGCCTATATACTATGATTTATAGGGATTTGCTGAGAAGCTGTTCTCTCGTCTTCAGACTTGCAATGAACGATTTGAGGTAGAGTTCACATTTTGCTTGTTAGCTTTGTGTGTTGCACTTGTTTTAGAAAAATAAAGATTCTTGTGTTTCTTGATTGTATTACAAAGACACTCAGTCAGCATATGGACTTAGCAGCTCAATAGTTCCAATATAAAAGGATTTAAAACTTGATTATCATGTTGTGTTTGCAGTGGTGGGATTTCTCCAGTTTCTATTCTTTCAGGATGGGACTGAGTTTTGTGCTTGGTATAGTTCATTATTGGAAGCTTTGCCTAAAAAGATTTAAGAGAGGACTCAGTTGTAAGGAAGCCAGTGAGATGCATAACAAAAGTATCATAGCAACAATACAGGGAGGACAGAGTAGTCAAGAGTGAAGCTACTGGTACACCGAGGAGCTACTGGGTAGCCCCACCACTAGCCAAGGAATCTGCAAGACTGTTGACATGCTCAAATTTCATCAAAATATTTAGTGAAAGCACCATGGAAAACCCTAGCTTGTTCAATCGCCTTTTTTTCAAAAACAAAAAAAAAGAAATTCATAATTTTTGACAACTTCTGAGTCTCCACCATGAAGGGCAAGTGAAGTGGTCCATAAAAATCTGAGGTCCTCTAGAACAGTCCTTTTTTGTGGATCACAATGGTAGAAGGTGTTAGAGGATACATGGCAGATATATACTTGCTGTTAAAAAAAAGAAAGAAAAAAGAGATGTTTTATTAAGCACCCTTTATGACATACGGCTGCCAGCAACCTCATAGTTACCAGAATAATTTGATCCTGTTTGAACTAACCACTGTGCCAATTGGGTATGGCAATTTAGTGGTCATTTTCTGTTTAATGGAAATATCATGGTTAGTTGCATTCTCTTTACCTGAGCGTGAAATTAGTTCCTTACACTGATGCGTCTTTGGTTTCAGTTTTGCTTGTCATCGGTTTCTTCAGAAAAAAATTAATTGATAGATGAAAATAAGAGAAACAAAATCAGTCGAGGAGCAAGATGTGGAAGAAAGTTTACAAGTAAAGGTTGTAGATCTTTGACCTTATTTTTTACAAGTGGAACTTGAAGATCTTCAACCTTATTGTTTCTGGGAAAATTGGAAGATAGTGAATTGGTTGAAATAACAAGAATACTTTTTGATATTTGGAAATTCAACTTTGAAGAGCAGAGGAGAGGGTCTTGTGTTTGATGTTGTTTTAAGCCTGGGAAGCAATCTCTCAACTTTTTCTCCAAAAAAATGGGGATCCAGAAAGAGAAACAGAAACTGTATGGATTGTCTATATTATTTTAAAAGTCATCAAAATACCCTTTAACTTTCAAAAAAAAACAAAATATCTTTTTAGTAATGATAATTCTCTTTTTCTTTTTTCCCGGCTTATCCTTTGCAAATATTTAGTTGCCCTCTGTCAGATTTTTGAAGGGTACTAAAGCTGCATTGGTGAGCTTTGTACTTCTTCTTTTTTGAAAAGGAAGTAAGCTAATTGTTAGTTTTGTTGTAGTATCCTTGATTGTTGTTGATTCTTAGCAAATTCATTTCTTCCTTGCTTCCAAATCAAACCCTTCAAAAAAAAAAAAAATTTCTTGCTTGACTCCTTGCAGCCACTGTCTGGGATCTGTCATACTGAGATGTATATCACCTGGTTGTTATGTTTATCAATTTCTCATTTTGGTGTAGTCTTTCTTGTCTGAATGAAATCATGCAAGTAAATTTTTTAAATGGTTAGCAATTAAAAAGTTGCCAATATTGATTGAAATTTTAACTAACAAAATATGGTGAACACCTAGTAATGTTATTTTTTTTATTTGAAAAAGAAATTCTGATTTGATTATCCTTGGGACAAATAATTGTTATGCAGTTACAGTTTATAGAAGTTAAAAACCCCTCTTTGTATCTTTTATCTTTCATTTTTCTATGTGAATGTGTCACTTGAATAAAACAAATTACCTCGATGGTGGCTGAGATAATTGTTTAATGAAATTCGCAGTGTAAGGTCTTCCTTCTTTGGCAGCATACTTCTTGGGATGCAAGTAGTGAAGTTGTTAATGGGAGAGGCTTCCCATCTATGAATTGTTGGAAGTTCACTTCTGCTTGTTTCATGAGACTTGAGGATCATCCTTGTTATACCTATCTTATTAGTTAATTTTAGTTGACAATGTCTATAATTTTTCCTAAAGAAACTGTATTACAAATTAGTTGGTGGAACATGTTCAGGTCAAAATGATGATGTTGAAAGTGATTGCTCGGACTGTAGGTCTTCATCAATTGGTCTTATTGAATTTCTATCCTTTCGTTCAGAAATACTGTCAGGTAAACCACACCCTATATGTCTATATCTAAGGGTAACAAAGATGAAGTTTTAATATCCGCCTCACTTTTTTTCCATATTGATGATTGTGCAGCCTCATCAACGTGATATCACTAGTATACTTGCTGCAGCAGTACAGACATGCCATGATATGGTTCTACAATTGTTCTTTCTTTTAGTTATTAGTACTGTGAAATTGGATTGTAGTGTTTTTAGGTTTCCTGCTTATGCTAAACCAAGTTCTCATATGATAGGTGCCTCCTGATGCTGTGGAGCCACTTTTTAAACAAATAGTAAATCAGTTTGTACATGATCGTTCACGCCCAGAGGTATTACATGATTCCTATTCTTTGTATTGGACATTTCTTGTTTCTAGCCATTTAAATTATTGTGATGCACCATTCTTGTTCTTTAGGCAATTGCAATCGGCTTGAATGTGGTGAGAGAAATCTGTCTACGGATGCCTTCTGTAAGTCTTTGTACCTGGTTGGAGTTGTTTATTTATTTTCCAGATATTTTTTTTGACTAAAAGAAACATGATCAAATTCTTGAAGAATATTGTGTTACAAAAAGGGATTGGTTCTGGTTTTAATTATGCAAATTAATCTGCATCATTTAAAACTGTCATGATTATTTGTGCATGCTGAAATTTTTCTCTTATTTTTTGTTGAATCTTGTTCTTATATTTGCATATTTTTCTGTCATTATATCAGCTTATGAATGAAGACCTGCTCCAAGATCTTGTTCTCTATAAAAAGTCTCATGAGAAAGCAGTATCATCTGCAGCCCGTTCCTTGATTTCTCTATTCAGAGAGGTGCGTATATAGTTGGTCATTATTTTTTCAGGAAGGGTGTTGGTTATAAAATTTCTCTTGTAATCCATTAATTGTGTAAAATGTCATCGGTTATATTGAGTTTGTGTTTAACCATATAGTTGCTCGGATCCAAGTGAACTAACTACTCGTTTACATGTGGCTGCCAGATATGTCCATTGTTACTGGCTAAGAAAGACAGAGGGCGCCCAAGTGATCCAAAAGCAAGACCTAAGTTTTTTGGAGAAATAAAAGTTGCTACTGATGTGGATGGTGTGGAACTGCTGAATGATTATCATGAAATGGAACTTGATGATACAGATAGCGAGGGAGATATCTCCGAACTAACTGATGGGCAAGACCTTTCGCTTGAGGAAGAATCGGAAAATGCCAGCGAAAAAGAACTAGATGATGGAGGCGATGAAGAAGAGGAAGAGGAAGAGGAAGAAGATGAGGATGAGGAAGATGAGGAAGAAGAAGAGGAAGGGGTGAAAGAGGAGGAAGAGGTTGATGCTAGAGAAACAACAGAAGGGTTGGAAGCTGATTTTGTCAGCGATGATGATGATGATGATGATGATGATGATGATGATAATGATGATGATGAGGATGAGGATGATGGTAATGAAGGCGAGGAAGAAGATGAAGAGCAAGGAGATGAAATAAGAGAAAAGGTAGATAGTCAAGTTCGGAAAAGAAAGTTTCTTGACCATGACAGTCAAATTAGTGTTTCAGGTACAAGTCTCCGGGCATTAAAGAAATTAGCAGTAATAAAAACAGCTGAGTTTTCATCTGAGACAACTGATGGAATACTTTCCAATGAAGATTTTCAACGGATTAGAGAACTGAAGGTACCATAGTTTTTTCTTATGTTTTTATGATTCTGGTAGTTTTTGTTTTAACGTCAGATAGTTATTAGCTTGTAGAAAATGCTTGCTCTGCAAGAAGTGAAGTTTGTTGATATCAAGTTGCAATGTCTTTTGCACATGTACTTATATCCATCAAATTCTAATACAATATTCCTCCAAGCATCTTAATTAAGCTTAGGAAGTTCACAGGTATATGAATCAAACTAATCTATGTATAAAACTAAACTACATAATCCAAACACACTGTAGAACATGTTAGCATGTATTTCTAGGTAGAAGCACTGGCAATGACGTTTGTTTAGCTTAAGCATGAAAATGTGAGACATGTTGAATCTGAGATTTTGGAGGGAAACTGTAGTCTAGTTGGGTGATGAAGAGTCTTAGGACGTAGCTGACAAGTGAATCCTAGCTCTGGCAATTATTGTTGCATACTTCTTGAACTGAACTTTAGTTTGTCTTTGTTGAAGATGAAACATGGATATCTTCGTATGTAATATTGCTAAATGAAATGTTTTTATGTTTGGATTACCAGGCAAAGAAAGAAGCAAAAATGGCTATGGCTCAAGCTGGCATATTAAGAAAGGGTTCAGAATCAAATGTGTCACTCAAAATTCCTAGCTCGGAGCAGTTGAGCATGAAGCGCCTCGATCCTGCCAAGTTGGAGGTGAGTTTTTATGCAATTTCGAGCATCATTGAAATTTATGAGACTGCTTCTGTCATTAATTTGTGTGCTTGCTTTGTAGGCCAATGTTAGAAGAAAACTAAGCAAGGATGAGCGGCTTGCATTAGTCAGAGCGGGAAGGGAGGATAGGGGCAAGTACCAGGCTCGGGCTGCTGTCAAACAAAAAAAGGTGCACTTTCTGTTATACTTGATTGTGGTTCGTCTCTCTGTTAATTTAATTTGTTTCAAAGTTTCATTATTGTAGAATATTCATTTTTCACAAGCGTTTTGCCAATATTTCTTTATTCATTTTTCACAAGCGTTTTGCCAATATTTCTTTTTCGTGATAAAACATTGTTTTGAATGGCTGAGAACTAGTCTGTTCGGGTTCCGAGTATTATCATGCATTAGTCAACATAGGCCCGTCCTTGCCGATCGCTGTAGTAAAAGATCTCGAACTATAAAAGGAAATGCAAAATTATAAGGCATATACAAATGACAGAGTCAAGCGCAAGACTCACTCGGGAGGCTGGCTGTCTGAGTTATAGATTGATCTTCATTCATACTCTTCTAATCCTGCATCCAATGCCTTAATTCATTGTCTAATGAGTCACCTTTCGTTATTTAACGTGCCTTTTGATGTTTCATGTGGCAGACGGGTGGGTTAAGCAACAAACAGAAGGAACACAAGAAGGCAATGCCTCTCGCTGCAAAGCGAGCAAAGGTATCTCGATCCCGAGAACACAAAAGGAAGGTGCAAAGGAGATCTGGCAAACAGTTCAGAGGAAAGAAAGCTTGGAAGTGATCCTGCTGTCACCAAACAATTTTGCCCTTGATTCATTGAATCACCAGTTTTGTTTAGAGGGTGAAGTTCCTGCGGTATCATCTAAGAGTCCTGGTTTTTGCATTGCTGAAGCGCCACCCAGTTGAGATTTCAGTTTGCATCTTCTTCTTTCTCTTCTTCCCTCATATGTCAAAATTTTATCCATTTTTATACATGTGCAAATTTTGGCTTTGGACCCATTTGTATCCTTACTTCTTACCTATGCTTCAATGATGTGTTTTGCACAAATATATATAAAAAAAATTAAAAAGAAAATCACTTTTATTATTTTTATTATTTAAAATACTTATTTATATGTTGCATTTTATCTGAATTCAAATAGATTGAATGATCAATGCATTTAAGCTATACGAAGATATGTAAGTTCATGAAAGACTTTCGAGAAGACTCAATCTTTGATCTTTCTTTTATTGAAATTGCTTCTTTAGAGGACCTGAATCCAAGAAAGCTTCGAAAGCTCCAAAGACAGCAAAAGAAAAGATATCTGATAGGGAACAAATGGGAGCACAGAGCCACGAAAAACACACTCAAAACCCAACAAAAGTGGTTGCTGAGGCTTTAGGCGGCAGATGGGCCCTCCCTCCCCTCCTCCCTTTCGGTCCCCCCGCCTTTCTTCCCTCCCCCGGAATTCTCTGCGTTCCTTCTTCTCAGCTTTAACACAGCAGGCCACACCCTTCCATTATCCGGTTTGCTTAATGGTGGCCTGTCTCCCACTTTACACCTGATATTAATGTATGTGATTTCTTTTTTTTTTTCTTTAAAAAATTTATTTGGTTAAATTTAGAATTTTATTTATTTAAATTATTTTACTAATTCGTTAAAACAATTAATTTATGTAAATATACTTTGATTTTTTTTTATTTGAAAATCGATTTTAAAAAATTTATAAATTAATAATTTATTTTCGTTTTTTGGGGGTTAATTAACAATTACATGATAACGTTTAATGGAACAAAAAAAAATTTTTGTGGTTTTAATTAACAATTACATTGATCAAAATATTAACAAGTAAAAGTATATAAATTTAATAAATTAATTACTGGGTTTCTATTATTTAATAGAGGGGCAATATTTATACGAAATTCAATAAATTAAGAGTAATGTTAGACTACATACTTATCCGACACAAGTTAATCTAAGCCCTTAAAAATATAAAAAAATATTTTTTTTTATAAAATTTTAGTTTTTGAAGGATAAACCCTAGACCTCAATAGTTTAGATTAATATGAGATAGGTGCGTGGGTAAGTGCAACTAGTATTATTCATAAATTAATATGAGTATCTGTTAAATCGATCCGTTTGGTCTACATTTTATAAAATTAATTGGTCTCTAACGACAATACAAGAAATTGACGGGCCGGTTCGGTCCAAGCAGAGGAAAGACAAAAGATACGGACCGGTGATGCGGGACCCGCAGTTACGTGAACCGACATGTTTAACGGTGATTGCTGCGTACTTGGCGAGTGAATCCTGTGGTGAGCCTACACGCGGCCAATAAGAGAGTACTGAGAGTGGTGGAAGTGGAACTCTTCTCTCTCTGTCACTCTTTTCTCTCTCAAACTCTTGCTCTTTCTCTCTCTTCCCTGGTTCAACTTCGAACGGCAGAGAGAGAGAGAGAGAGAGAGAGAGAGAGAGAGAGAGAGAGAGAGAGAGGCTGTTATCAGCGAATTTAATGGATCTGTTGCGGCAGCAGCAGCAGCAACAGCAGACTTCTTTACCGACTGCAATCTTAATTGCGGCAAACTGCAACCTTCTCTTAATATTATAACTCTCTTTACTCTCTCTCTCTCTCTTCCTTACTCCCTCCTCTGTACAGAATCGCTCTTATGTCATTTCCTAATAAAAGTATCGGATGGCTCTTCCTCTCCATCTCCGACCAGGTTACCTCCTCCGCCGATCCACAGACTCCCCGTTCTAGGGTTTGTTCTTTCTCCGAGATCCCCGGCCACCGAAGATCTCTCAAATGTCGGGGTTCTCCCTTCGCATTTTTCGGTCCCTTCCGGGGGCGCTTGTCGTGAGGCGAGCGGGAGATCGGATGGGTTTTTGAGGATTCTGTTTTTTAGAAGAGTAAAAAGAAAAAAAGGAAAGCTGTGCCTCGCTTTGTGTCTCGTTTGGGTGGCTGATACTTAATACTTTGCGTCAGTTGTGCTTGCTGTGGGAGCTTCTTTTGTTTTTGAGTATTGGGTTGGGTTTGTCTTTGGGTGAGGGGAGATGAATCCGTTGTGCTGCATTGCGCCGGTGTCAATCGATCGGGACCGGGCGAATCCGCCGGTGGTCCCCGTCAAGGCGAAGTCTCCGTCCCACCCTCTCGGGCTCGACGGTTCTGCGAGAGTCTCCGCGTTTGGGTCCAACAAGCACTCCTCCTTCCAGTTGAGCAACGATTCCGAGCTCAGTTTCCCGGGTGTAGCGACGGCGAACTGCGACGCAGAGGAGATTTCCGGGGGCGTCAGTGAAGGGAGAGACTCAAAAGCGAGCTGCGCAAATGGCATTGCCGTGAATGTGGGCGGGGTCGCCGGAATTCTATACAAGTGGGTGAATTACGGCAAGGGTTGGAGGTCCCGGTGGTTCGTCTTGCAAGACGGCGTGCTTTCTTATTACAAGATCCATGGCCCGGACAAGGTTTTGGTGGGTCAGATGGGAGACAAAGGCGTCAAGGTGATCGGAGAGGACTCTTTGCGACATATGAGGAAGACTAGCTGGGGGAGTGGAAGTAGTGGACGAGGGTCGACCAAGCAGTGGAAACCATTTGGCGAGATACATTTGAAGGTCCGTTTCTTTCCTTTATCTTTCACTCTGAAATTCTTTTTCAGTTAAATTTTCCATTTAGTATGGCTTCCAAGCATTCTCTTGTCATTACGCCGATCCGTTGGCTGCTTGTAAGAATATCGAATGTGACAATGGTAAACGCTGTGAATTAGCACGGGTTCCCCCTATTTAAGAACTAAAGCGGCAAAAGTAGGACTATACTTTAACCACACAGGTGTACGTTGAAATGCTAATTTAGTTGATCGGGAAGTGTTTTGACCTTGTTTTATGATAATCTGACCCCTTTTGCAAATTCTTGAAATGATTTACTTGCAATCTTGTATTTTTCAAAAAAAACAGCAGTCTTACATGGGATTCATTTGCAGGTGTCCTCAGTTCGTGCAAGTAAATCAGATGATAAGAGGCTTTCTATTTTTACCGGCACAAAAACCCTTCATCTTAGGTGTGAATCTAGAGAGGACCGTGGTGCATGGATTGATGCACTGCTGTCTGCCAAGGAAATGTTTCCTCGGGTTCCGACTAGCAGTGACTTCTTACCATCTGAAGAAGTTACTTTTTCCACTGACAAGCTAAGGTGCCGACTGCTTCAGGAAGGACTGAGCGAGGCTGTTGTGAAAGACTGTGAATCAATTGTGCAGCTCGAATTTTCTGAACTTCAAAACCAGATGAGGACCCTCCAAAGAAAGCATGTTCTCCTGCTTGACACCTTGAGACAGTTGGAGGTACTATAGCTTGCATATTTGACATGCTAATGCTTACTTTTTCACATATTAGGTGGTTTTTTTTCCTATTAATTTCCTCTATATTAACTAGCCTGGGGATTTAAAAACATTCTGTAATTGTTTTTATTATTCTCGTGTATTTTAAAGGTAAATATGACATATCTTTTTGGGGATAATTTTTGAAGATTCATCTTTTTATATTAATTTATCTATATTTTCTTTCAGACGGAGAAAGTAGAGTTGGAAACTACTGTTGTCGATGAAACAAAGGAGCGAGAATCATACATAGGGCAAGTGAATGGAAGATTCAGTGGTTAGTAGAGTTTGCAAGATTTCTATTGCATTTTGAATTTATTTTTTTTTTTTCCATCCTCCTTTATCTTTTCTTGAATAATTTTGCATATTTTTTTTATTATTGTAGTATTTGTAGCCCCTGTCACTTCATACATATTGGTCTTCTTTGAAGACTTGTTTTCGGATACTCATTGATTTTTGTCTAAATTGTTATATATGTTTGTTTAATAAGCACCCAGTATAACGTCTTGTCTTAAATAATTATATCTGCTTGCAGTTGTGTTTTTTTCTTTGAGCTCTTAGGTTTAATCATAAGATCTTTGTGGATTCTTTCTATGACTATGGTTTGAAAGCTAAGGCCATTGCTCAGAAGTTTGGGCATAGGTTGCATGTTGTTGATTCTGTTGAAGAGTCTTACTTTTGATGAGTTTGGGGCTTATGTATTTGAAAACATAGTCCGTTCCAAAGTTTAGAACACGTATGCTACTCTCTTATATGACTTTGGGATTTGTTTGCAATTGAATGACTTGAATGACATGAGAAATATACTAAAGTTGGAAGAGATGACATGCCAATTTTCATTTGATTTTAATTTTTCTTTTTTAGATGGTGATAGCTTTCATGCGGACCAGTACAACATAAAAAACTTAACTTTTGAGTTAGATTTAAATATTTACTTTGGTTTTTATGAGTATAGAGGTTCTGGTTACACCTTTTGCTAACTTATATACTATTGAATATACTGGTTTGGCCACCTTACTCCATGCTATTATCCAATCTTAGCAAATTTTTTCTGAGAATTTGGTCATGAGATTCTACCTTATATCTTCAATCATTAGAGTAGGATAATTTGTGTCGTTTTTTTCTTGAATTTCTTTCTGCAGTTCTCATTCTCAGATTTTGTTATTTCTATGTTTAGATTTTTACTCAATCTTGTCTGAGGGCAGTGCAACTGATTCTGATGCCGATAATGAAAGTCGGTTTGGAGGGGATGGAGAATCAGATGATGATGATGGAATTTATTTTGATACCAAGGATTTTCTTTCTTCGGATTCTCTAAGAAGTGGTTCATATCGTAGCAGGGATGCCATGAGTTGTCACCCGTATGATGGGGAATTGTTAGTTTCTGACCATGAGTTCAGCTTAGGTATTAAGCCTATTGAATATCCATTTGTCAAAAGGAGGGACAAATTGCCAGAACCAAAAGAAAAAGAGAAGCCAGTGGGTTTGTGGTCAATTATTAAAGAAAATATTGGCAAGGATCTATCTGGTGTTTGTCTTCCAGTGTACTTTAATGAACCACTTTCATCCTTACAGAAATGTTTTGAAGATTTGGAATACTCACACCTGGTAGATGTGGCCTTGGAGTGGGGCAAACAGGTCTGTCTCTTCTGGCTCACTTGAACTCTACTCAAGAGATGTTTCTCAGAAAAGGGATTCAACTGATCAAGCACTAACTATTTTGATTCATTGGGATTATCGGATGTGATGTAGGGTAACAGTTTGATGAGGATTTTAAATATAGCAGCCTTTGCAGTATCTGGATATGCTTCAACAGAAGGCCGGCAGTGTAAGCCTTTCAATCCATTGCTTGGGGAGACTTATGAGGCTGAATACCCTGATAAAGGTCTCCAATTCTTCTCTGAGAAGGTAACAATTTTTTGCTTCTTTACTTTAAATTTGAATTTACGTCCATATTCTGTTATGCAGTGGACTTCAATGATATTTTTAATAGGAAAAGGTTATTGGTCCAGGTGAGTCACCATCCTATGATAGTTGCATGCCACTGTGATGGTAGAGGCTGGAAATTTTGGGCAGATTCAAATTTGAAAGGGAAGTTCTGGGGTCGATCAATACAACTTGATCCTGTGGGTGTCCTCACTCTCCAATTTGAGGATGGAGAGACTTTTCAATGGAGCAAGGTTACTACTTCGATCTACAATATCATAATTGGTAAAATCTATTGTGATCATTATGGTACGATGAGGATTAAAGGTAGTGGCAATTACTCCTGCAAGCTCAAGTTCAAAGAGCAGTCCATCATTGATCGTAACCCACATCAGGTAAAAAAAGTAGATAAAATTTTTATCTGTAACTTCTGTTCTAGAAAGTATAAAAAAAATGTCTGAAAGCATTGATTTGCATCATGCAGGTTCATGGATTTGTTCAAGACAATAGGACTGGAAACAAAGTGGCAATGTTAATAGGAAAATGGGATGAAGCCATGTATTATGTCCTTGGTGATCCGACGACCAAACCAAAGGGCTATGATCCTATGTCAGAGGCTGTTTTGCTGTGGGAGCGGGACAAATCTATGATCCAAACCCGATACAACCTCACCCCATTTGCCATCTCACTGAATGAGTTAACACCTGGCTTACGTGAGAAGTTACCACCAACTGATTCCAGACTCAGGCCAGACCAGAGACACTTAGAAAATGGTGAATATGAAATGGCAAATGCAGAAAAACTTAGGCTTGAACAGTCCCAGAGACAGGTAACAATTATATTTTTTTTTTACTCTGGAATATGGCATTTTGAGGCGTGGAGTTTTAAAGAATTCTTTATTGCATATGTTACCCAGGCTAGGAAGCTCCAAGAGAGAGGATGGCAACCGAGGTGGTTTAGGAAAGACAAGGATGACGACAACTATCGTTACATTGGTGGATACTGGGAAGCTAGAGAGAAAAAGAATTGGGATGGGATTCCTGATATTTTTGGCCAGAATGATGCTTTACAGTGTCTTGAGTAACATGTTCTACGATAGTTTTATTTCATTTTCCTGTTCCCTTGCATGTATTTTATAGGCCGACTGGGAACTTGGAAACCTTGTTGTTTGCTGTTAGATATGAGAAGCTGCGAGAGCTTTTTAGTGTATGTATGATTTCATCAATAGTTTAATAGCTCTTCCTCATGAAGTTGGATGCCAAAGCTCAAATTAATAGTTGTTAAAATGATATCCTTTGCCCATGATTCTCAAGTCTTCTGCAGGCCAGAAAACCAATGTCGATAAGCTTCATCTGCGATTGATCCCAATCTGATCCACGCTCTACAGTTCCATCACATGCATATGTACACCAAAAGAGAGGGGTTGCTCTCTTTTACTTATAATATTCCATCATCATATGCAGGGCACCCTTCTGCAGGCAGATCTACCACATGAGACGAGATTAATCAAGATTTTGAAGCATATTTAAAAACGAAAAGACCATCGACATGGCAAAATATGACTGCAGAGCTTGATCTCTGCAATAACCTTTTGCTTAAAATAATAATCCTACACAAACCGACAATGGGAGATCTGAAAGCCAAAAGGTCAATTGTAGGTACATGTCTTGAACTTGTCAAAAGTTGGTAGAGTGAATTCAATAAAGATACATCTATAACAAAGATACATTCTGCACTTGAGTTTGGAATTCAAATGAACGAAGGAAATGGAGATGTTCCCGGTGGTTCTGGTAGTGTTCAGCATTGGCCTCCTGTTACTTCATCAGCAGCTAGCATCTGGTACACTGAATCTTCTCCACTAACACATTATGCAGAATTTTTCTTTTGGCAATCTGTATAGGTTAAACTGGAACTGTCTTGCATGCTTCTGCAGCAGCTGGATTACGGGGTCAATGGCAGCAAGGGGGAGGGAAGCCCGAAGCAGCGAATGAAAGGATGTCGAGGTGGTGGGCAGAGGATTATTCTCCAGCAAGACGGATGAGACCAGTTCACAATAACCTGAAACCTTAAATCCTTCTTGGCAGAAGTATGTGGAGTTTGGCACGGTTGTATATCCCTGTCTTCTGTAGCTCGTTTTGTTTTCATTAACAAGTTTAAAAATCTTGTTCTGTAGGCTTTGGTCATGGCGTTCTCTGTACATTCCTTTCCTAGTAATTTCACCCAACGTTCTACATTCTGATCACTATTTAGTTGGAGTTCTTGCAACCGTTTTGTTTTTAACAGAGGGGTGCCATATGGCCAGCATGTGTTGTGTTTCGGAACAGCCTCAATAAATCATGGTTTGTGCTTAGTCGCTAACATAATGTGGATTCCACTACTAAAATATGAGACAGGAAGTGCAGCAAACAACGAGGAAAAACAAAGAGATTGTTAGATGGGTCCTACCCACATGCCAGTCTCTATTCGTTTTGTAACTCTATTTTTCATCAAATCTCATTTTTATGAAAGACGAGATGGGATGAAGTCGCAAGAACACTCAGGCATGTGAATTCCACAATTCTTCTGAACTCACCCCAGTCTTTAATGCATTTTCCAAAACCAACAGCAAATAACTCATGAAAAAACAGTATTATAATAGTATATTCATAGAGTAATGCTATGCGTACAACACTGTACACGTACAATGGGTACATCCCCTTCACTGTGGTGGTGGGGTATTAAAATATTCTTGATGTGGGTCCCACTGTTACAAGTGAGGGGATGTACCCTATTGTACCGTGTATCTTCAATTTTTTAAATCTATTATTAAATGAATAATTTATATTCTATCATAGAGAACCAAAGGGTATTATTATTTTTTATTATTTCAGTTCATATATGGAATTCTATTTCAGTTCTTGGAGACCTGAGATGATATTCTACTCGTTCTACAACTATCAGAAATATTGTGGCCTTACGAAAGCTTTTTGTGCCAACTCCTAGGTCCAATCGCATTGAAATAACAACTAAAACCAAAAATATAATAAAATCCAAAGTAGTTTAAACTCTGTGAAGCAAAACCATGTATTGGGTTAGATTAATTGATATATAGAAGCTACTTGTGTTAGGGGTTATATATTCATCTTTAGTTCCTCTTTCTAGATGTTGTGTAGTCCATGTTAGTTGCTCAGGCAAAGAAACCAGCCTCTCAGGAGGAAGTTAGATACAAGCAATGGACAGTTCGGGCATGTGGTGTGTGAGGTTGGAATTTTACCAACCCATGGAAGTGTAACCAGGTTGTAAGTTGTTGTGGCTGTGAGGTTGGAGGATCATGGGTTTATATCTTTCTTTAGTTTGTCTAGAAATTATTTGACTTTCAGCCTCTCAACTATATGAAGAAACTTCCAAGTGAGGTTGGAGGATCATGGGTTTATATCTTTCTTTAGTTTGTCTAGAAATTATTTGACTTTCAGCCTCTCAACTATATGAAGAAACTTCCAATACTAACTACCAAAGGATTTGAAGAATATATGTGAAAGGCAGTGGGTTAGAGAAAAACGACTAGGATTAAGTTAAGTGGCATAAACGAGACAGCGGAAAAAAAATGATCTACAAGACGTGGTTCGTAATTATTCGATTCAGTATCATCAAGCATTTGATCGGTATCCTAAAATTATTATTGAACTTGCTTGGTTCGGTTTGGTTTACTTGAAATCTAAAAGTAGAGGTATTAACTGTCTTAAATAAATACCTACTTGTTAGTAATAGATTCATACGTCCTTACAAATTAAGTCATGGGTCTCGTCTTTCTTCTTGTCTAATTGATAAAAAAAATCTAAAAAATTAGGGCAAGTGATACTTATAATAGCCACTAGCACCAAGTGTATATGATGAAAGATAAACTAAGGTTCCTTTTGTTCCTTTATGTGGTTAACAAATTAATTAAAAGGGTTATGTTACCCTTTACAACCACAAAAGGGCTTCTTGGTATTCAAGTTGATCCTAGTAGCACATAACTAATGATGGGATTAGTATAGTGAAAGTGAACTTTATTGTCGCTTGCAGGGATGCTAATAGTTCTTATAAGCTTAATTAATGGTTTCATACTATACCCACAAACAAAATTTGCTGGATAATTATTCGTTAATGGCAGTAAAATAAATTTTAGTATTAAAATAAGCCTACCATTTCTTTTCTTCCACTTGATTCAGGTTAATTCATCATCTTCTCCGTCAAGGTCTATTTCCTCACGACCACTTCACCTTTCAGATCATCACCCTTTTGAGTCGCCTCATCCACCAATATCAGCGAACAATATAAAACACGGTGTCAACTTTATCATATTATATTTCTTCTAGAGCTTTGTGACAAAAACACAAGGGACCCATTTCTCAGGTGCCTTTCATTCCTCCATACATTCCTATAAAATATCCTCCAAATTACTTATTTTATTCTCAACTCTCAAGTAGCAAACAACCCAAATCCCAAAAATACTTAAAACATAGTGTCAAAAATTTTAAAGAAAGCTTGACCCAGTTGGAAATGGATAAGGATGAAAGCATTCTGATGTTGGCCCTCCACCCAACAACTTACGATCATTAAAATCTTTGTCTATTACAAAATATTTGAAAATAGTGAACGAAACTGTTCTCATTTCATAGTTAGTATCTGTTACACATCATGTTACATATCGGCCAATATGAATTGGATTTTAGAGTATTTTCAATTGATTGCAATGAACTACCCCATGCGGGCTGATTATAACGGTTCGAATTAATAAGAATTTATTGAGGGAAGAAGAATATAATAATGTGAGGAGAGTAGGCAATTAGTTCTTTGGTATGAGTAAAGGTCTTTAAGGACAACCAGTAGTAATTTTTAAAGATCGCTTTTGCACTTTTGGGACTCTATGAGGTGCATATAATCTGTCTATTACTTGTATTGCCCCCTTCACATTTCAATAAGTTATTACACAATATTTTGTATTAAGGGCTGAGCAGGCTAGGTCAAGGGTACAAAGCCCGTTGGCGCGTGTGGAGTCCTAATTCTAGATTTAGTCCACCTCTTCGGTTTTTCAAGTGTCCTAGCTCTTGATTTTAGATCAAGAAATGTCAAACTGATTCTTGTATGAGTTTTTGACAATGTTATATATATATATGTGATAATGAAAGTATAATTCGTGCACTCAGCGCTACTGGGCACTCGCCCTCTGACAACACAATAATAATAATATCTAACGAGTCATTATTCAGATCTAATTAATCAACAAACACCTTTCCTAACCATGGTTTTGTCATTACCAATCATAAAGCTAAAGGTATTGAAATTTTGCTGCTATAGTGACCATGCATTAAGATTATGCACTCATATGGTTGTCTAACTCTAAGATTTGAACACTTATTTTTTTTTTTTTTTGCGTCACCTTGGAAAAAAGTGTCTAACTAATGACAGAAAGTATATGTAGGTACGAGTTTCTCAAAAAATACCTATTAGCTTTTCGCTCTTTTTTTTTTATAAAACTATATAATAGGAAAGAAAAATAATATCAGTACTTCATATTTTATTTTGAGAATTTATATCTCAAGAAAAGTATGAACCTCTCCTGAGTGAATATTTGTTCCAGGCAGATGGACCCATTTACCCTGCCAATTGGATTATTTTTCTTAAATTATGCGGAGGATCTTATTTCCTGGAAATCTCATATTCCCAATTTTTTCCACCGGACTGAGTCTCTCTTGTGACTCAGTAACCGCGTCGCGGGATCAAATTTCCACGTCAGCCCCTGCGCGGACGATCCTTGGCGTCCCCAAAAGCCGTTTATTCTATTCGCCCTTACCCCTCGCTGACGAGGCCTTTTATCCGCCACGTCATTCTCTCTCCCCTCCGTTTTTATATATAGAAAAAAAAATTTAAACAGATCAGAAATGCCAGCTCGGACCGATATTACAAGGACACGTGGAGGAATTTGAACGCGAGAGACGGCAGGGCGTGCGTGCGTTCCTCTGCTCCTCTCCCGCAGAATTAGGTGGCGACTCGCGGTCTATAAATAGGCCCTACTCGCCTCGCCTTCCCACCGCGGACAGCTCTGTTTTGTTCGATTGACTGGCGGAGAAAGAAGACGGTACGGAGTTTCGAGGTTTTTTGGTTCCATGGAAGAAAAGAAGCGCGTGTTTGCGGTAGGTTTTCCGGCGGCGGGAGATGAGAAGGTCGCCGACGCCGACGTGCGGGTTGTGACTTCCGGTGGACGGACTGTTCTCGCGCATTCCTTCGTTCTGGTACGGTGCATCGTTTGTCATTAGTTTCTGATTTCGGTTACGTCTTTCTTCATTTTGTTTTTTTTTTTTTTGTGTTGGACGATGCTTGATTTTGTGCGTGAATATCCTTTTTTTTTCTGTGATTGTTTGTGGAATTGTTGGCTGCTCTTCTTCGTGTTGTTTTTGTTTTTGTTTTTTCTGCGAGTTGCTTGTTCTGTGAATGTTTTCGTGGTTTTGGAAACAAATTAAGATCGACAGAAGATGTTCAAGAAGTGTCTTATTGACGGTTGGTTTTGAAGGTTGTGATGGAAGAAATTTGAAATTTAAAAAGTGCGACAAGCATCGCGTTCTTTTATCTGCTCTGTATTGGCTCTGTTTTCCGCTGCGGCACTCGATTTTTGAGTGTTTTCGTCTTTATTGGTGGTTTCGGAAGGAAATCTCGACTATCTCGACTTTCCTATACCGTACATCTTTTCTCCGTGGATGCATCTCTCGAGCATGCGAAGAATCTCTCCCCTGGATTCTGTTAATCGCTTTTGGTTCGGTGATGTGAGAAGGAAATCTCGACTTTTTCTCATCAAAGACCTTTTTCTGCTAAGAAATACCAAAAATTGGCAGTGGACTTCCCTCGTCTGGCTTTGATTTTTCTTTTTTAGGTTTTCAAATCCAGGATTTTTTCTTCCTGCTCTTCGTCTCCTCTGTAGTCGTTAGTAATTTTTTTTTATTGCTTGATCCTGAAGATTTGAAAGATTCCGTGTGGTAGAAAATCCATTGTTCTGACCGAGTCTTTGTTTTCTTAACATCCAGGGATCTATTTCACCTGTGCTGGAGAATATCTTGGATCGGCCTCGGAAGCGTGGTAGCTCGGAAAAGACCATTCCTATTCTTGGCGTGCCCTGCGACGCCGTGGTGGCTTTTGTCCGATTTCTGTACGCCAATGAGTATGTCTCTTTCCTTTGCTAAACATCGTTAATTTGCTTCTTAATGCACTTTTAATTTAATAAGGCTACATCTCCGAGCGGTCCAGCTACCGTCTCTGGCGATAGGATGATCGCTTTTACACTTTAATGATTTAATATCGTTCCCCTTGTAGTAGGTCTCAATGTTTAAAGTCGGTGAGAATGTACCAAACATACTTGAAGTGATTTCTGTCATTTGTTTATCGTTTCGCTTATATTGCGGCCAGCGATGTCCATCGCCGACTGCGGCGAGTCGGTGGATCCGAAGATCCGGGGACAGGCTGGACAGCCTCTGTTCCCCAAAGGCTTATATTATGAAAAGCGTCTTCTTTGTATGATCAAATTATAAATTTAAAACTCCCAAAGAAATAGAACGACGACGGTTCCGGTTCTGTCGGTGGCGAGTCGCGTGACTTCATGGTCGCTTCTCACGTTCTTCCCGTGACAAGCTCGGAGAAAGGTTTTCTTTTATTAGATTCCCCTAAACGTAAAGAATTTCTTCCTGGTTGGTCAATAAAGGAGGGGGGTCGGTGAGCATTCCAAAAGAAAAAACGAAACGTAATTTTGATGGCGACGTCTAGCTGGCGGGTAAAACTAGGGTTTATTTTTATATTAATCTGTGATTTCAGCGAAGGAGCCGTAAACTTATAATAAGATCAATTTCGGCGTGCAGGATTAGCGAGGAGGAGATGGACAAGTACGGGATTCATTTGCTGGTGCTGTCGCACGTATTCTTAGTCCCGTCGCTGAAGCGCCGGTGCGAGAGAGGATTGGCCGGGCAACTGACGGCGGAGAACGTGGTGGACGTTCTCCAGCTGGCGCGCCTGTGCGACGCTGCTTACCTCCGGGTGAAGTGCCTCAAGGTCGTCGCCGGCGACTTCAAGGCTGTCGAGACCACTGAAGCCTGGAAGTTTGTCCAGAAGCACGACCCCTGGCTCGAGCTCGAGCTGCTACAGTTCCTCGAGGAAGCGGACTCGGTAAGACTGCGGATCACGTTTCTCTTCTGTTGTCCATTTTATCGATCTGTGGACCCACAAGAGAATCATCAATGGAACAACCTACTCCGCCGTCCGTCCTTTTGTGGTGTTCTGTTCTGCCACCCAAAACTTAGGTTTTTAATAATATTGATGTTTTATAACGCGGTTCTAGATTGTTCTTAAAACGACCACCAACTGTTGGGGCAGATTATTAAAAATTAAAAATCTAGAAAAATTATTCGAAGATATTAACGGTTACAGATTTCACGAATTTTCTCTGGGTTACACCAAGGTTTGGGAAATCAAATGCAACTCCTTTTTTATAATAATATATTCAATGCCGACAATATAAATTGACGGACCAAACTTATAACCATGGCTTTATGTGTAACAGAGGCAGAAAAGAAGGATCCGCAGTAGAAGAGACGGGAAACTGTATCTAGAGCTGAGCGAGGCGATGGAGTGCCTGAAGCACATATGCTCTGAAGGGTGCACAAACGTGGGTCCACACGACAAGGGTCCTCGTAGGGACGTGGGGCCATGCAAGCACTTCTCCACATGCCAAGGCCTTCAGCGCCTCATCAGACATTTTGCCTCATGCGGGAAGAGAGTACCTGGGGGTTGCTCCCATTGCAAGAGGATGTGGCAGCTCCTACGCCTCCACTCTTCCATCTGCGACGAGCCCGATTCGTGCAAGGTTCCTCTCTGCAGGTGAAAATTTTCTCTTTCCTTTTGTTTCGCTTTTTCCTCCTTTTTTTTATTTTATATATTTTTTATTTTTTATATTTTATATATTTTTTATATTTTTTATATTTTTATTTTTTATTTTTTATTTTTTTATTTTTATTTTTTTTAATTTTTTTATTTTTTTTATTTTTTATTTTTATTTTTATTTTTTTTTTTTTTTATTTTTTTTTTTTATTTTTATTTTTTATTTTTTTTTTTTTTTATTTTTATTTTTTTTAATTTTTATTTTTTTTTTATTTTTTATTTTTTTTATTTTTTTATTTTTTTTTTTTAATTTTTTTTTTTTTTTATTTTTATTTTATTTTTATTTTTATTTTTTTTTTTTTTTTTTTTATTTTATTTTTATTTTTTATTTTATCATTTTTATTTTTATTTTTATTTTTATTTTTTTTTTTATTTTTATTTTTTATTTTTATTTTATTTTTATTTTTTATTTTTCCCCATATTTTTTTATTTTTATTTTCCCATTTTTTTATTTTTTCCTCCTCTTTTTATTTTTTATTTTTTTTTGTGTGTTGCTAATTGCTATGTACGTATGGCGGCCATTCTTTATTCGTCTGGTTGTGGTTCAGCCATCTTAGCGGCTAAGAAAGTGTACACGAACTCTCAGATCTAAGACCCAAGTTGTTAAGGATCACCAGCTTCTATACAAAATATCTTAGGTGAGATAAATATCTGGGCGGTGATAGGATCGATCGGAAGTGCCTGCCCTACCGCTCGCTTGACATGCCACAGCTGTTTACCAATTCCTGTCAAGAGAAAAAAAACAAGCCTGTCAGTATCCTTGGTTCCCTGAAAAGGCACCCATGGTTGTCCTCTCCCACATAAATTGATAGCTAACCCATGCTTGGCAACTTGTGCCTAGGTTGTTTCCATCTCTTTCCGCTCCAGTGCCTCAGGTCTTTTCCCTATCAATTCACAGGATCAGCTCTCCTTTCAATTACATCAACAAGTGGAACGGAAACAGCTTGATTTTTTTTCCTTCTAGTCGATCACTGCTAAAGCTATACGTTGCATCAAACAAGATTTCCGAAAAAAAATGAAAAGATGGTCACTTTTTTTATTTTGCAATTTTCATTTGATCGATTGGTTTTAAAGATGAAAAAAAAAGTTTTCTTTCGTTTAAATCAAATGGCTGTGGATCACGTGCAGGCAATTCAAATTGAAAGCTGAAGCAGAAAAGAAGGGAGGGGACGAGAGATGGAAATTATTAGTGAGGAAAGTGGTGTCAGCTAAAGCAATGTCATGCTTGTCAAAGAGAAAGAGAGACGAGTTGGACAGGGCACCGTGGACGGCTGGAAAGTACTCGAAGGTAAAACAGCCCGGACACCTTCAACCCTTTTGAGGGGATCGAACACATACACAATATAGAAGAAGACGATAGGAGTAGTGTGCTAGCTAGTCTTTAAAAATAGTATTGGATGGAGGTAGAATTTAGTGGCAATTTATTTACATTTCTTTTCCCTAAGGTTACTAATAAAGGAGCAGGCTGCTGTAGTAGATGTGTGATGTGCGTGGTGAGGGCTTTTTAAGTTGTAAATACAAGAATGTCCAGGAAGAGGAGCTTTTCATGGTGTAAGTTTGTTAAGAGAAATCGAAGCAGGTTTTCTTATTTTTGTTGAGTATGGTACTCATTAACTCAGGACGGATAGCTATGTTCAATATTTGATCATTTCATTTGGGGCAGGCGCATTAATGACGGAAACTACAAATTTCCCTTATAGAAAAAATAACACTTATGTACCTGAAATAAGAGATAGATAAAATAAATCCATTTATATTTTTAGAATGAACTGCATCATTCTTTTATGAAAATAAATAGAACCTGAAATTAATATCTATCAATTGAGCAAGAGACGACAATCATTAACAATAAAAGTATAGTATTCTAGATAATTTGGGAATGCAAGTATGCAATTCTCAACAGTAAAAACAAGAAACAATCAACACAATTCAAGAGTTTAATACAAAGAAATTCACTACGTGAAAAATTATTATAATTACACAATAATTTCTTTTCATGTCTCCATAGTACCCACAATTCTTGAAGTCTTTACATAGCTTAAGTGCCCTTGACCTGGACTTCTTGAAACCAATGTTTTGAAGTCCTTGTATAGCTTAAAGACCCGACCCACTTTGTTTCAGAATAAATATGGACTAAACTTTCCTTTATTTTGCCAAAACTTTTCAATTTCCAAAAAACACAAACACATAATTGTTAGATGCAACCACTGTGGGCTCCCAGTGATATGTGTCCATCATGTCAAAAGTTAGAAGTGAGGAGAGATTTTTTCTGCAGCCATTTCAAGCTTCGGCTCCGCCGTAGTCAGCTTCCCCTAGGCTGCAGACACTTTCTTGATCAGATGGGACATTTGATTCTCCAGCCACAATCACATAACAACACACAGCTACGATTACACTGATAAGGAATAGGTAAAAGTGGAAGTGTGGCACGATAACAACTCCTCGATAGGAGTTGAACACTAATGAGCAGACAACATGGGAAGATGATGATCGAGGCTGCTCACAAATTGTACAGGCCAAGAGCAAAACTTATCTCTACGACAAAGGTCTGTTTCTTTGCTTGACAAAGTCTTCAACTTTAGTTTCGGCTCAAATTTGTGAGATTCTTCTTTCATCTATTGGAACCTTCGTCCCGACTGAGATTTATATTTGAGGCAGTGGAGTTATTATTATGTTGAACTATTAGTTTATATTGTTTAGGAGAAAAACTTTGAATATTGTATGTGGGAAAAAATTGATTTATTTACTTTTATTGTGCTTATCGCACAATAACATTGGACGTTCTGAAAGATTTGTGACAATATAAATCCACTAAAATACTCACACCTTGTTATTAATTGAAATCCTAGGATATCCAGAATAAATGTCGAATCTGAAATCGATTCCATTTGTGTACAATATCCTAATTACCAAGCTAGGAGAGAAAATAACGACAAAGGTTGAGTCTGAGGAGCGACATATACATCTCAAAAATAGGTAGAAGATTGAAAATTTTCTCTTTGTAAATTTTTGCCATAAACCACCAAAGTGCCTGAGCGAGTACGTTGCAAAGTAGTTGCTGGGATCGTGATCACATTGTTTCGTCAAAAATATTCCTCACAAGAAAGGAAGTACAGAGATAGTATATATGAGTGTAAGACAATAATTTTTGGCTCATGTATGGAAAAAAATCAATGAAAATTCTCTCTTCATGCTACTCTTCCTTCTTCGCCTGCTCTTTTTATCCTTACGTGGCAGTTGATGTGGATGTTGGATTCTTCTTCTTTCGACACATATATGATAAAAAAAAACTAAGAGTAAAACAAAAAATTAAAGCAGGGGATAATAAGGGCTTCTACCAATCTTGTCCCTTTGTCCTACAAAGATGGAAGGGTTGGTGTTACAATTCAAACTCATCGCGGCTAGAAATTAGGGTATAGAAGAGGGGAAAGGATGAAGAAGAGAGAAAATTAGGACAGAATTAAGGTTTGGGGGAGGAAGAAAAGGGGAGGAAGGAAAGGGAGGAAGAAAAGGGAAGAAGAAAGTTAAAAGGAGAAGAACCACTAGGGTTTAAGTTTATTATTTTGGCTTAATCGGTCCAGGAGGGAGACCTCCTATTTATTAAAATGAAAAGATACATAATTACAAATTAGTCTATTCCAACATGGACTTACAGAAAAGACCCTAATTATCTAATAATTAAAAATAGAATCCTAATCTAGTAAAACCAATTATAAGACCCACTAATGACCCATAATTTTTATAAACCCTAATATATCTATAACATTCTACCCCTTTGAAAAGAACCTTGTCCCCAAGGTTCGTAACAAAAGAACCCAATGAACCAAGCAATCAACTGAGGCATATCTTTCTCATCTTTTGGCACATCATCATCCTTTGTTGGTATCTCTTGAAGATGTGAAGCAAAAAGAAGTGCATCACTCTTGAAATTAGGCTGAGGTGAGCTAGAAGCTGGCTGCAATAGAAAACAAGTGTCTAAAGAGGAGCCAATGAATATGGTGGGCCGGTTCAAATCAACACAAATGGCAAAAGATTTCCGATGGATAACTAGTGGCGGTAGAACTGGTAAAGATAGTGGATCTGGCAATGGTTGTGGCTCTGGTAAGGGCATGAGATCCAACAAAGGCGGTGGCATTGGTGAGGATGTTGAATCCGAGAGAGGTGGTGGCACGGGTAAGGATGTTGAATCCGATAAAAGCGATGACAACTCAAGGAAAGAAGGCACCATTGGCAGTTGTGATACGACGATTGGTGCGAGTGAGGCTGGAGGACTAAAGCCTGGACGATGTGGTCGAAAAGATCCATTGAACTCAAAGCTCATTAATTGCTCATAAGAAAAAATTCCAGAGGTGCAATGGTGAGGAACAAACCTTGAAGGTGACGATGAAGGAGGAAGAGGTCGTGGTCATGGTGTCAACAGAAGAAGACAAAGGATGAGGTCGTGGTTGTGGTGCCAACAAAGGAAGAGGAAGATGTCGTGGTTGTGGTGTTAACAGAGGAAGAGGAAGAGGTCGTAGTCATGGTGCCAACAGAGAAAGAGGAGGATTCGAGGTTGAGTAAATTTTAACAATGCAACTGTGGAGTGTTATGAATGTAACCTTGCACGTTTTCAATATATGAAAGTCCTTTTAAAAACAAGAATGCAAATTATGGAGAGCTAAATGAGGAAATTGAAATGCTTCTGATGTCTTATATGGAACTGACTAAGGCTAGAAGAGAAGAAGCATGGTTCCTTGATTCAGGGTGCTCTAATCACACGTGTGGAGATCGAGGTATATTCACAAAACTTGATGAAGAATTTCGACATTCGGTGAAATTGAGAATTAACACCGGGATGTACGTGATGGGAAAGGGAAGTGTGCAACTATTGTTGTATGGAGTTATCTATCTTGTTGCTGAAGTAAATTATATTCCAGAGTTGAAAAATAATCCCTTAAGCATAGGGAAATTGCAAGAAAGCGGTATGGCTATTTTTATCAAGGGAGGGATGTGCAAGATATTCCATCTACTGAAACCTTTGATCATTCAACCAACATGAGTGTCAATAGAATGTTTATCTTGCTAACTTAGTCTTAAGTTCCTTCTCTTGGACAATTTGATCAGTGCTTTTCCACAAGAGCACAAAATTTGTCTCATTTTTGGCATCAATGAACATTTGATTTATAGGGATTTAAAAGTATTGTTGGATAAGAACATGGTACATAGACTTCCTTTAATTTCTAACTCAAATATGACATGCACTGATTGCATCAATGGGAGATAGCACTGTGACCCTATTTCAAAGAAGAGTTTTGAAGAGCAACTCAGAAGTAAAAACTTGTTCACGTAGATATTTGTGGTCCAATCACTCCTGCATCTAATAGCAATAAGAGGTACATTCTATTATTCATTAATGATTACAGTAGAAAAGCTTCCGGTGCATTTTTTGAAGAGAAATAAAAAACTTTTAATTTCTTTAAATGTTTTAAGACTATGATTTAGAAAGAAACATGTCTGGTTGTCAAGTGTTTGTGCACTGAGAGAGGAGGAGAATTGACTTCCAATGAGTTCAATAATTTCTGCAAACAAATCAGGATCAAATGGCAGCTGACCACTGTTTATACTCCTCATCTAAATGGTGTCATTGAAAGGAAGAATAAAACCGTGATGAACATGGTTAGATCCATGTTATTAGATAAAAACTTTCCCAATACTTTTTGGCCAGAGGCTGTGAAGTAGACTACGTTCTAAATAGGTGTCCTACATTGGCCCTCAAAGATGTTACACCAGAGGAGGCTCGGAGTGTAATGAAGCCCTCAATAGATCATTTTCGAGTATTTGGTTGCATAACACACATTCATGTTCCAGAAGCAAAGAGGACTACACTTGATGGCAGAAGCATTCCTTCTATAATATTAGGAATTAGTGAGGGAATTCGAGCAGAGGAAAATTATCCTATTGAGGATGAAGAGAGTGAGGATATTGAGCAACCTCATGAGAAGCAACATCCAAGGTGGATAGGTGATTATGACAGTGGAGAAGGATTAATTGAGGATGAAGTTCATATGGCACTAGTAGTATATGCTGATCTATTGTATTTTGATGAACCGTGAAGTGTGCACATTGAAGATTTGCTATGGACAATAAAATTAAACACATTGAGAAGAACAACACATGGGCACTCATTGAATTGTGCCAACTGGAGTTAAAAAAATTGGAGTGAAGTGGGTTTACAAAACCAAATGCAACGAGAATGGAAAGATTGATAATACAAATATTCATTTGGTTGTTAAAGGATATTCTCAAAGGCATGGAGTAGACTACATAAAAGTCTTTGCACTAGTGGCAAAGATGGATACTATAAAAATGGTTATTGTGCTTGCTGCACAAAAAGATTGGAAATTTTATCAGCTATATGTCAAGTCGACTTTTCTCCATGGTGAGCTGAATGGAGATGTTTTATGTGGAGAAGCCATAAGGGCAAGAAAAAATGGGCAGTGAACAATTGGTTTACATGTTACACAAAGCTTTGTACATATTACAACAAGCTCCACAAGCTTGGTTTAGTAGAATCAAAGCACATTTCATAGGCGAAAGATTTCAAAGGTGCGATAGCAAGTAGACATTATTCACAAAGAGAAGCAGTGAAGGAAAAATTATCATTGTAAGTATTTATGTTGATGACTTAATTTTTACTGGTGATAATGAAGATATGATGTTTGCTTTTAAAAACCCTATGTTAAGAGAGTTTGATATATCTTTGGGAAGATGAGGATTTTTTCTTGGAATTGAGGTGCTACAAAAATCTGATTGTATTTATATATGCCAAAAGAAGTATGCTTTTGAAGTTTGTTTTGAAAAATTTTGGTATGATGGACATTAATTCAGTAAATAGTGTCATAGTTCCGGGTTTCAAAATGACCAAAGATGGAGGTGGAGCTTCTATTGATGAGACACACTACAAGCAATTGGTGGGGAGTTTCATGTATCTCACTGCCACCAGCCCTAACCTGATGTTTGTTAGCTGTCTCATAAGTAGATATATGGCAAAACCTATAACAATTCATCTACAAGGAGCTAAGAGAACTCTTTGACAATTGAAAGGGACTGCAAACTTTGGAATCCATTATAAATACAAAGGAGATGGTGAGTTGTTTATTTTTACAAATAGTGACTATGTTAGATATATGGATGACTGATAGAGTACATTTGGCTATGTTTTTCTAATGAATTTAGGTGTTGTTTCATGGTGTTAAAAAAAAACTGCCTATTGTGACCTTGTCAACCACAAAAGCTGAATTTGTGGCAGCTGCAACTTGTGTATCTTAAGGAATCTAGATGAAGATAATTTTGGAAGAGTTGGGACATTCCGATGAAGGTTGTACTAATGTGATGTGTGACAACTGTCAACCATCAAGCTATCTAAAAACCTAGTTAACCACGGCCGCAACAAACACATTGATGTGTGATTTCATTCTTAAGGAACTTTACTAAGGAAGGTAAAACTGAATTAGTTCACTGTGGGATTTAGGATCTAGTGGTCAGACATAATGACCAAACCATTGAAGTTTGACATTTTTCAATAGCTTTGAAAGTTGCTGGGGGTAGCGTATGCAAGATTTCTGCCATAAAGTAGTTGTTAAACAACATTTTGTTCAAGGGAGGCCATAAATTAATTGCTTAACAACATGACAGTCCTTCTCTTACCCACAAATGTGCTTCCCTGAGACAGATGAATATCCTCTATTGCCATTGAAACAACGCCCCCTCTTTTTGTATTTCTTGTATCATCTTCGGATCAAAGTGTGTCCTTCATAGGTTGTGGTGAATATTGAGGAAGAAAATGTAGAATGAGTTAAGAGAGTTCCACTGATTAGTACTAGAATCTATCGGGTGTTTTTCTTTCTCTACTCTTAAGTCTTTCGTTTTCTCTATTTGGTTATGTTTCTCATTCTAAGAAAAAACAGGGCATCAAAGTTTTATACAGTTGCCATTGTATTACTTTAATAGAAACTGGAATCATATAGAAATGTGATATTTCCACCTCTCCTATCAGCTGAACGAAGTGGAACCAACCGGAAGATGACAAACCAGAGGAAAAATGTCACCCCAGCCACTGCGACAACGTCTGTGGTGCATACGTGTATTGCTTCCGCTACGTCTTGTGCCTGACCTCTCATCTCTTCAAACAAAAACTCCACGAGTGCCACTATTTCTATCTGGCCGGGGTGACGCTTAGTTCTGTACATAATTTAGCAAGACTAGGCTATTCGAAGCATTTCGCCATTTCCTCTTTTGTAGATTTTAACAAGTGTTGTCCAATAGGCAACGATGATGATTAAAGAAATTATTTTAATTTTAGCAGATTTATTAAGACAGGCATATGGGCCCATATATCTCTTAGTAACTATAATCCCGACATATTTTTTATATAAGTAATACTAGCTGCACCTAGCAGTACCTATCCAACGAACCTGACCTAACCACTCAATAAGAAAACTTAAAAAAATATATAAAATATTTTTTATTTTATAAAATCTTAAATTATAAAGGATAAACCTAAGCAATTGTATTTCAGATTGGCTGGTTACATCAGATTTCAGATTGGCTGGTTACATCATGTTGTGCATAGGTGCAGCTAGCATTTTCCATAGGATATAGTTCGAATTCAACAATAGCTTCACCTGGTGAAGCTCAATTTTTTGGAATTAAAGCACCATCACATAAAATCTATATTCTAACAGAAATTCTTTTCACACATTCATGAGAGTAAATAATTATTCATAGCAGTATGATAGGGCCTGGTCGGTGCATTGGCTCAAGAGTATGCTTAGTGTCATATATCTACTCAAGTAAGGATATGAAGACTAGCAAATACTTGAAGAAATAAAGGTAGACATATAGAGGAACTAAAAAAGATATATTTTTACTAATATTTCAGTATCAATGATTTGAAAACCAGGACCAGAACCTATTTCACCTCTAAACAGCCCGACCCATCTGATTTATCTGGTCTGCTCATGAATCAAACCTGTTGAACCAGTCCCATACTCTAAAATGCTTAAAAAGCAAATAAAGTGGATGGGATTCTAACTCCACAACCATCTTTTTTTCCATAAAATCATCTAATGGACAAATGTTTGTGCTTTTTGATGTACTAATATAGTTAACACATTTTGATAATACTAATGTGCAAACTATTATCCAACCACGTCTAACTAGGTTCAACCAAAAGCGAGCATCCTACTAGTTGAATGACCAATCGGGTTTTTAAAACATTACTCATATGACTTTAATCTTTTAAATTAAAAAAAAAAATTGAAAAATAATTTCAGTATTATGAGTATTTACATCCTGATGTGGTTGTCCTACTAGTAACCTAGTTGGTAGTCTAAATAAGGTCTAGGGTTTAGGTTTACCTAAAGAAAAGGCAGATAATTCCTATTTTATCTTTTATTTGGACTGCCAACAAGGACGCGTCATGTCATGTTGTAAACCCTCAAGTAAAATTTGACGGTACAGTTATCACTACTCTAAAAAATTATAGAATCAAAATCAGTGTTTTTAAAACTGAACTGACTTGGCCTACCGGGTTCAATCGAAACCGGGGCTTTGCATAATTTCATTTACTCAAAAACCCGGAAATGGTAAAAAACCGATTGACTGGCCGGTTTTAACGGTTCAACCACTGAATCGTGAATCTGGACTGGTTGAACCTGTATATAGAAATCTAATTAATTGTTTTTGACTTGTTTTTTAATGAGATCTAATTATGATTTTTTTTAATGAGATTGAACCATACTAGTTGAACCCCGATTGAACTGGTTGAACCCGATTGAACCGATTGAACCAATTGAACTAGAATCGAAAGCTCTACCAATTTGGTTTTTAAAATAATGATCACAATCAATAATAATTTTGAGCAATTGGTTTAAATGGTGAATATTTATTTGAGGATAAAATCACATAATCTTTGTTTAGGAAATTGGGCCAACTCTAAAGGCACATTTGCTGCACACGGTAGGACAAGGTGGGCCCGAGCTATCATCTCTCCACTTTTTTTTTTTTTATCATGGGGCCATCTGCCGTTATACTGTCGATGATAAAAGATCATCATTCAGTAGTAATAGTTTTGCGAGGGAAAAAATCTTGTGCTTCAGCTTAATTATTAATTTATATACCCCTGAAATATCACATAATGATTCACATACCCTTCCTTATGCTAAAAAATACTATACACACCCCTCGAATAATTTAAACACATAAATAATAGAAGTAATATCATTATTGTATGCTTTTCATTTGGCACCAGAAAAAAATTATAATTTAGACTTAAATAACACCTAAAGATCAAACGAACCATTGATGCAAATTGATCTAAAAATAAAATTCACTTTAATTAAATAGCATTTAAATTTATTATAATCCTATATATATAGTGTACATAGGTTGTTGTTTTAGTGATGTTACAATTTTTCATAGTAAGTTTCAGTAGAGTAAAAGAAAGGGTGAATACTTTAAAAAAAGGAAAAACAGGGGTATGTGGATCATTATGACGTAGTTTAGTACGTGTATGGAATTAAACAGCCATTTGAGAACTTTCAACTTTGCTTGAGAAGTGTCAGTACGCAAGGAATTTATTATAACTACCCAAAATTCAAAACTTTTTCTTCTGATAAATACAACCGCAGACAGAGAGAAAGAGAGAGAACAGAGGTCGAAACGTTGGATTTGTGAAAGCCGAGTTGGCTTGTTGATGAGAGGAAGCCCGAGAATTGAAGCTGAGAGAGGAAGCATTTGAAACAGATGTTAAGTGGAACATTAAACTTCACGGAAGTGTTAAATTGATCTAATCTCGGTTTTGTGAAGAAGTGTGCAGGGGGGAGGAAAAATGGTGTTGTTGTCGTTGAAGCAGTTGAGAGGTTGTTTTCGGTTGGGAATGAGGTCGCGGTCGAGGTCTTGGTCGGTTTTTCCGAGGCGACCATGAATCTATGCCTTCTTTTGTCCTCTTGGTTGGTTGTGGGATCTCTGGGACGGTGGATCGAGATCCAATATAAGCTTATCGGAATCGGAAGTTCTGCTTTTTTCTTCAATGGACGCGGCCGCCTCAAGACCCGCTGTAGTTATCGATAATGGAACCGGGTATGCGTTTGGAGCCCATCTGTTTCAAGTTTTATGTTTTTCTGCTCTTACCCGTTCTCTTTTCTAGAATTAGGTTCGATTTTCATTTCTGCGTTTTCTGTTATACTGGAAGAATTTCTATTAAACTGTTTAGTTTGAATATGTTAACGTGGGGAAATTGAAAGGCGACAATTTGTTTCCGAGTCAAAATGTGAATTGTTGCGCTTGAATTGTCAATGGACTGCGGTGATTTGAGTGTTAATTGATTGGTTTCTGTGGTTTTGGCATATTATGCATCAATTCATCCCAACTTTCAAAAAAAAAAAAAATGTATGCATCAATTCATCTTTCTGTGGAAATTATGGATGTGTGGCAAAACTGGGAATGATAAAACTGAAAATGATCATATTGAAACGTTACTAGTACCACGAGTAGGTGAAAAATCTGACACACGCATCTGGTACGGTTTTGGCATATTATGAGAGGTGTCATAATGTGTCTTTGAGGAGTGATTATTCCTTAAAGATTGGGGCAACCAGGACTGAATAGGAAATGGTGACGGAAGACTTGAAGAATGGTAATTTAGTGACCAGATTTGCTGAAGGTTTAGCAAGATGAAGGATTTACGTAGCTAACATCACAATATTGGAGTTGGAAGTTATGATGGTGATAATGATGTGGAGAGGTTATTGCTAAAAGTAACAATGACACGAAGAATTTAGGAGTAGTGAACCAAGTTATTGAGGGGGCTTTGATTAGTGGGTATCAGATCAAAATGCCTTTTCTGGGTTTCATATATCAAGAATTCAAGTGATAATGGGATGTCATAAGAAAGCCTGTTTTCACTGCTCTTGGTGAACTCATGTTTTGAGTAGCTCATTGCTTGGAAAAGACACAATTATGGTAGTAAAGTTTAATACTGAAAAAAGCATAAGAAAAAGAGGAGTGGAGTCGGTGAATAGGTGTGAGCCGGAAAGAAGTGGGAAGAGAATTTCCAAGTGGTAAACAGATGAGAGTAGTATTGCATCTAGTCTTCAGTTCAAACTTTCTTCTTGTTAATAAGCTGATTGAATTTTAAGTGTGTCACTATTACAAACTTAGCAAATTATAAATATCACGGCTGTTCTACACAGTGAAAATTTTCAAGTTTTTAACAATTTGTCTGAGTTATCAACGTCCAAGTTTTTCTAATATGCACTTTCTTCTTATCAATTAACATAAATTAGATACGTTCTGTGTAAGCTGTTTCTACAATTTTATTTCTTGGCTTTGTTTTTAACCCTTTTAGGGATGTTGTTTGCTGTTAGGTTTACTAAGATGGGCTTTGCTGGGAATGTGGAGCCATGTTTTATTGTCCCAACTGTTGTGGCTGTTAATGAATCTTTCTTGACTCAGTCAAGGGGTCCAACAAAGGGAAACTGGTTAGCACAGCATAGTGCTGGTGTTATGGCAGATCTTGATTTCTTCATCGGAGATGAGGCACTGTCTCGGTCTCGTTCTAGCAGCACATACAATCTTACTTACCCCATTCATCACGGTCAAGTAAAGAATCTCATCCTGATTTCTTATCAAGTTTCTTCATGTTCATGTAAAGGGGGTACATCATTTTATTTTGAAAGTTAAAGGGGGTACATCTTTAACTAAGATATGGATGATTGACCTTTCAGGTGGAAAATTGGGATGCAATGGAGAGATTCTGGCAGCAGTGTATTTTCAATTACTTGCGATGTGATCCAGAGGATCATTATTTCCTCCTAACTGAGAGCCCTCTCACAGCTCCTGAAAGTCGTGAATACACTGGAGAAATTATGTTTGAGACTTTTAATGTTCCTGGACTTTATATAGCTGTCCAGCCTGTCCTTGCCCTAGCCGCTGGGTACACGACTTCAAAGGTTGATTCTTGATATCTGATGGAAACCTGATTTTACTTGTCTATCTTTTATGGCCCTTTCTTCAGTTTCTTCTTAAACTTCTCTGGCATCATATCTTTATGAATGCTTTCTGATTGCAACTTAAGTTGACAAGCAAATTCCATCAGTGCGAGATGACAGGAATTGTAGTTGATGTTGGAGATGGTGCAACACATGTTGTACCAGTGGCTGATGGTTATGTTATTGGCAGTAGCATCAAATCAGTTCCTATTGCTGGGAAAGATGTCACTCTCTTTATTCAGCAGCTCTTGCGGGTATGAATGCCGCTGCTTATAAATTTTTCATATCAGTGTATGTTATGTTTTCTTTTGTAAAATATATTTGCGAGAATTGTGTCAATTATTGTAATAAGTGCATGAGTGGTGGTGGTGGAGGTGGGGTGGGGGTGGGGGGTGGGAGGGAGGGAGGGAGGGAGGGGTTGGCTATGGTAGTTGAGGGGCCTTAGATTCAAAACTACTCAGGGAAAGAGTTGAGTGTAGGCAATGTAACTTGCATTCAAGAGAACTATTACATGCTGGACATCAATCAGTTATGGCTTTACTTTTGGACATTATTTACCAAGACCAAGAGGTATATAAATATGTGTTTTCATTAACTTACCAAATGACATGTATGTCTGGGGCTGCTTATACCAAAGCTTTGAAGGACCTGCAAGATTGTACTTTTGGTTATTTCCTTATTGAAAACGTCAAACTTGAGCAACTAGATGACAGTTTATGAAAGCCTTTTTAATTCTTGTTTCTCCACTGAATGTCAATTATTGATATCTTTTGAATATTGAAATCAAAACCTCTCTTGGAAAGCCTTGGAAACCTTTTTTCCGTCATAGGCAATATTTTTTTTTTCCTTTTTGTGGTTCTTGTTTTTCTTCGTCATTACTATTGTTGGTGCCCATTGTTTGTCTTTCCAAGGATATGTATCTTAAGGACTTATGCGTGTTTCTTTTTACAACTTAGTTAAAAATATGTTTCTTTTTATAACAGATAATCAGCATAACTAAAAAAAATAAAAGGCAATCAGTATGTGTTCATATTTTAGAACAATAAATATTGAATTCAGCACGAAGTCTTTGTTTGATAGTTAAAATAGCTTTTTTTGTTATTGTCGAGTGCAGTTTTCTTGTCAGCTGTTTTTGTTTCTCCTGTTTATGTTTCTCCTGTTTATGTTTCTTCTGTTTTTTTTGTCCTGTTTTTTATGTTTTCTCATTATAGGAAAGAGGAGAGCATATACCGCCTGAAGACTCTTTTGAAGTAGCTCGAAAAGTGAAAGAAACGTACTGCTACACTTGTTCAGATATTGTGAAGGTTACATATTTATAGCACTCTATTCTAGCGGTTCAATGGAAATGTAGTTTTGTGTTACTGAGTATTATCAAGTGCCTATCTTTTTCTGATATAGAAATTGAGTTTGTAAGGAATAAAAGACTGGCTGCCTGAGAAGGTAACCTCTATTGGACAGACATAGCTTGCATAAGCAAGAATAAAGAGGACCACAAATCAAATTATTTTCAATATTTTTCAAAAATTATTCTCAGGCACACCAAGGAGCCACTTTCTGAAAAGCTGATCCTTATTATTTTTAAAAAACCCATGAGGGATGCTGCGCCCATTTTTGATAAATTTATGCACCTAACTATACACTAAAAGAAAGGCACCAGCATATTGTGGACTTCCTGTCTTTTGGGGACTTTTTTGTACTAATATAGTCCAAAATGAAATTGCATTGTTGCTAAGAATCCTCTAGAGGTCAATTACCTGCATTAACAGGAATATTTAACTATTCTTGAGTGTATTTTATTTACTGTTGTGGCCTCTATGTACTAAGCGTTATAAAATATATTATTCAGTAAGAATTTTCTTTTTCCGTTTTGCCATCTTGACTCTAAAGTGGGCATCCTTTTGTCTGTGATTATCAGGAGTTCAATAAGTACGATCGGGAGCCAGCTAAGTATATTAAGCAGTGGACTGGAATCAAACCCAAGACTGGGGCACCCTACTCTTGTGACATCGGATATGAACGTTTCCTTGGTCCAGAGGTTATTCATTCTACTCAAAACTGCAGATTCACTTACCAGATAAAAGAGTCCATTATTTCATTGCTTTTGTAACATTTGATTGGATTTGCCCATTACGCATAAGCTTAGAACATCTTTGTAGGAGTTAGTTGCATGTATCTTGTGCTTTACTGGCCTATATTGGCATGATTTCTATATTCTATGTTGATCTTAGTATTAATAAATGAACCTAGACTGCTTTAGTTGTTCATGAAATGTGTGAAAGAATTTCCTTTTCTTTTATTTTTAATCTCCTCCAAATTTCTCTAACTAGGCGAAGGTTGTCGCAACCAAGAAATGAACGTAGAAGATTCCTATGACTACATCTACGTCATGTTGATTACTTATCATTTTCATTCAAGCGGTTGGCTTCCATAGTTATCCCAGCAAACTGCATGTCTGCAAATTTTGTGTCATCAACAGCAATGGGGGAATAGCAGTTGGTGCATACAAGACTTAGGATACACATAATTTTGCTTATCTAGGTTCACTTTTTATGTTTGTAGGTTTTCTTCAGTCCTGAGATCTATAGCAGCGACTTTACTACTCCTTTGCCATCTATAATAGATAAATGCATTCAGTCCGCACCTATTGACACAAGGAGAGCTCTTTATAAGGTTCGCTATTTACAGATTTGGTTGCATTTTGTAATTAATTTCTGAATCAGGTTGTACTAATTTGCTAACATTCAGACCGGAAATCATTTGATCAGAATGTAGTTCTCTCTGGTGGATCCACAATGTTTAAAGACTTCCACAGAAGATTGCAAAGAGATTTGAAGAAGATTGTGGATGCTCGACATGCTGCATCAGATGCTCGACATGGTGGAGAAGTTAAGGTAAGACTACAGTCGAAATGTTTTTGGTTTGTTATTACTTTCTTACAAGTTTGTAGGTGCAGTATATGCCTTACAGTAATCTCGTCCTTTCAGTCTCAACCCGTTGAAGTTAATGTAGTCAGCCATCCCATCCAAAGGTTTGCAGTTTGGTTTGGAGGTTCTGTACTTGCATCAACACCAGAATTCTACACAGTATTTACTCCTTTCCTTGCTTCAGCTTTCTATCTTTTATAAATCTTTCTATTTTTTATCTTCCTGTAATATTGCAGTACTGGCTAGTTAATTGAATCTAGTTGTGAGATTCTCAAAGAAACTTTTCTAATTTATCATGCAGACTGATGGTTTGAATTCAGATTCTGACTCATTATAACTATTTATTTTTGGTATTTGAGTCTCAAAAGACAATTACGTTAAGAATTCTTGTAGTCCAAGCCTGTGATGGCAGCATGCACTATGTCAAAAATATTACATGCAGAACTTTGTGTCAAGAACTCATACCTCCTCTTTCCTCAGAAATAGGATCTCGATGAATACAGAATACACATTGTCCGCCTTGGAGATTGTTTGATCCAGTGGTTTGTGGCCTGAAGTAAACCAATGTCCATGAATTGCTCTATCCTGAACCTTTCTTATTTTTCTGTGCTTTTTACATGTTTTGCTCAAGTAACAAAAGCAACGTTAGTGGGAATGAGTGTTCTCTTCCTTGTCCTAAACGTTCCTCCATGTTAAAAATTGAAGTGACATCGTATAATTAAAACTAAGAAACCGTTTATATGTGAAATCTGCCTGATCTCTTTCTTTTTTTTTTTTTTTTTTTTTTGTTGCTGTTTCTTCTCTTGCTATCTCAGATATTTGTTCTTTTCCTACATTGAACAGTTCAATCGTGTCTTGGACGATATTTGCAGGCATGCCATACAAAAGCTGAGTATGAGGAATATGGTGCAAGTATTTGCCGCACAAACCCTGTCTTTAAGGGGATGTATTGAAGTTGGCCGGACTTTCTTTATGACAGTTTTTTCCATTTGTCCAATTGTACACATCTGGAACAGCCTTGTCTTACTCCGGTCACACAAGTCAAGATATCTTCTTCAGGGATATTTACCAGTACACAGACTTGCAATTTGTCAGCTGAAAGCGATTTGTACAATTGTACAACGAACAAAAGTTCTAGTCTCAAGCTGAGGTATTCTTGTTTTTCTCGGAGGGATGGTATTGAAGTTTGTGAAGAAGCTGCCTATGTACACCTTTGTAGCTAGGGGTTTTTGGGCACCATAGTCATTGGTTAGACATGATGCTAAGGTGAATGGTATTTTGGCATTCTTCTTAGCTGATTCCAATTAGCATTTTTTGTATTGATTATTGTTTAGTAGGAGAAATTTGCCCATTGTAAAAAGGTTATATTCTTTTTCTTTTGAAAATTTTGTTATCTTTAGCTCATAGCTGTAATGACCTGTCTTCATAATGCTCTGTTGCAGGTAGTTGGGAATAATGATAAAATACACAATTTACCATTGGCTTACATCTTTGATGTATATAGGTAAGGTTGGCAATTTTACCTATTTATTAAACGAAATATATATAATAAAATTGTTCCCAGATTTGGTAAATGGACAAGTTTACCCGTTAACCATTTAATAAACAAACAGAACCAAAGTGTATACATAACAAAAAAATTCTAAAAATAAAAATATGAAGAAATTTTTTTTAAAGACACTTGTGAGGGAATATAATTAAAATTTTTGAAAGAAGACTATGGAAGGAGAAAATGAAGAAAATTTTGGATATAAGGTTATCGTAAGGGCATTTGAAGATATATTTTGATTAAAAAATTTAAAAAAATAGAATGAAGATTATAGTAAGGTTATTTTAAGACAAGTTACGAATGAAGGGTATAGTAAATGAAAACGACAAAAACATGGAATAAAATTAAGGGAATATGAATAGAAAGAAAAAATGAAGAAAAATTTTAATACATATAAAAAAATGAGCTACGAAGAAAAATTTTGAATGAAAAAATAGTAAGTTAATATGATGAATAAATTTGAAAAGGGAGGACGTAAAATAAAAGATTTAGAATTTGAAGGCTGTAGTAAAGGAATAGGATGAAAAAGTCTGAATGAAAACTATAAATAGGAAATATGAAAAAAGAAATTTAATGAAGTCAATAGTAAGGAATATGATGAAAATTTTGGAATGCAAGAAATATCAAGGAAAATGAAGAAAAAAATAGGATGAAGACTATCATAAGGCTATAGTAAGAAAATATAAAAAGAGAATATAAAAAGGCTATAGTAAGGAATATAAAAAGTTTCAAAAGAAGGCTATAATAAGAGAATATGAAGAAAAATGAATAATAAGAGAATATAAAGAAACACTTGGAAATACAAACAATAGCAAGAGAATGTGAAAAATATTTGGGTTGAAGACTATCATTAGGACATATGAGAAAAAATTTGGAATGAATGCTGAAGTACAAAAATAAAAAAAAGAAAGTTGATTGAAGATTATAGTTAGGAACTATGAAGAATAATTTCAAACGAAATAATATTAGATAAATAAGAAGGAAAATATGATAGAAAGCTAGTAAAGGGAATATGCAGAAACAATTGGAATAAAGGCAATATATAAAAAATTGGAATGAAGGCTACAATAGGGCATATGAAGAAAATTTTCAATCGAAGGCTATTTTAAGGAAATATATATAAATATTTTGAATGCAGGCAATAGTAAGAGAATATGAAGAAAACTTTTGAATGAATGCAACAATAAAGGAACATTAAAATAAATTGGAATAAATGCTTTAATAAGAGAATATGAAGAAAATTTTGGGATAGAGGTTTTAAAGGAATAGGAAAATATTTTGAATGAAGCTTATAGAATGGAAATAAGAAGAGTATTTTCAATCGAAAACTATAATGTAGTAAAAAAGTATGAACATGAATTGAAATGAAGGCATTAGCAAGGGAATATGAACAAAATTTTGATAAAAAGCTATAGTAAGCAAATATGATGAGAAATTTTGAATGAGGTCAATACTAAGGGAATATAAAAAATACGGAAGAAGGCTATAATATGGGAGAATGAAGAAATTTTGGGATGAAGGTTATAGTTAGGGAATATGATGAAATATTTTATATTGATAAAATTAGTAAGGGAATATCAAGAAAACTTTGGAATGAAGATTGTAGTAATGAATATGAAGAAAAGTATTGAGTAAAGGCTATAGTAATCATGTATGAAGAAAAAATTAGAATGAAGACTATTGTAAAAGGAATATGTAGAAAAAATTGGAATAAAGTTATAGTGGAAGACAAACAAATTTAGAATAAAAGAAATAGTAAGTAAAAATAAAATAGAATTTCTGGAAAAGGCTATAGCCACTTCCGAGGCCTCTGGGCATGGCAACACCGGAGGCTTCTTCTGAGGCCTCCGTTTGGCATCGCAACGCCAGAGGCTTCTTCCGAGGCATCCATTTGGCGTCGCAATGCAGGAGGCGGAGGCTTATGCTGGGGTGCCCACGCGCAGGACATCTTCTGAGGCCTCCGCTGGGCGTGGTGACGCCGGTGGCACTTTTGAGGCCTCCGGTGGGAGTCCCGACGCCGGAGGCCTCTTCCTAGGCTCCATTGGGTGTCCCAACGCCGGAGGCCTCTTCCGAGGGCTCTAATGGACATCCCGACGCTGGAGGCCTCTTCCGAGGGATCTAATGGACGTCCCGATGTTGGAGGCCTCTTCCGTGGCTTCCGCTGGGGGAGGCGACGTCGGAGGCCTCCTCCGAGGTATCCACTGGGCGTGGCCACGCCGAAGCCACTTCCCTCCGCTGGGCATGGCGACGTCGAAGGCCTCTTCCAAGGCCTCCATTGGGAGTCCAGACTTCGGAGGCCACTTCTGAGACTTCCATTGGGCGTCCCGACGCCGGAGGCCTCTTCTGAGGGCTCTATTGGGTGTCCCGACAGCGCAGTCCTCTTTCGTGGCTTCCGCTAGGGGAGGTGACGCGGAGGCTTCCTCCGAGGTCTCCACGAGGAGTGGCGACACCGGAGACCTCTTTGAGGCCTCCATTAAGAGTCCCAACACAGGAGGCCTCTTCCGAGGCCTCCGCTGGGCGTCCCCATGCCGGGGCCTCTTACCGATGGACGTCGCCACGCTGGGGCAGCTTTCGAGGCCATGGCTGGGCATCGCCACGCCGGGGCAGCTTTCGAGGCCATGGCTGGGCGTCGCCACGCCGAGGCAGCTTCCAAGGCCATGGTTGGGCATCGCCACACCGGGGACTCTTCCGAGGCCTTCGTTGGGCTCACGATGCCGGAGGCCTCTTCCTAGGCTTCCTTTGGGCGTGGCCACGGCGGGGCCTCTTTCGAAGTCTCCCGGGTGTAGCCACGCTGGGGCCTCTTCGAGGCCTCCCTTGGGTGTGGCCACGCCAGGGCCTCTTCAAAGGCCACCCTGGGCTTGGCCATGTCGGGGCCTCTTCCGAGGCCTCCGCATGGCGTGGCCTCGCCGGAGGCCTCTTATGATGCTTCCCTTGGGTGTGGTGATGCCGGAGGTCCCTTCCAAGGTCTCCACTAGGCGTGAGACATGTAGTATGTATTTTGTTTGGTTACAGTCTTGAGATAGATTTTTGTATGGAGATTTTACGTAATTTTTGTTAGTCTATCTTTTGGTAGGTTATGCAAGTAATTATTTGTTTTATGGGATTTTAGTCTGTTTTATTTTCTTTGAATAGATTTATTTTTAATTTTTTTCGATTTAAATTAATTTTAAACTTTTTTTGTAATTTATTTAGTTTTTATTAATTATTTTCAATTATTATCCGAATTAATCTAAAATAATCGAAAACAATAACGAAATAATCGGGCGAAATGGTACGAAATTAACGGGCAAAAATTAATTGGACAAAAACGAAAATAATTTAAGTAAAAATAATCAGGCAAAAATGGTAATGGTATAAAATACCATAAACGGTAAACCAAAATGGTATTTTCGTTACCATTTAGTTTCATTTACACCCCTAGGTAACTACTTTTATCTCTTATGACTCCATGTAACACTGTAAACCCTCAAACTAAAATTTCGCAGTACGGTTATCTCTGCTGGTTACATTTTTGTCTCTCTATAGAAACCATTGTCGACTCCAGTGTACTACAGTGACAGGCGGGCAGCAGAGAAAATAAACAAGAAGAAATAGTAAGGAGCAGATTCGGCGCTTCTTATCCATGGAAGAAGATCAACAATTGGCTCTCTCTCAGATCGCTTCTGCTTTTCCACTTCCACTAGGTCAATGAAATAACCAATAAAATTTGATAGGAAATGTCTTTTTTCTATGATCGTGTACTTTGTAATGACATCTCCAGGCATCATTTCAGGTGTGAAATTTTCCTATGGAACAGCTGGATTTCGAGCAGATGCTGCTATTCTGGCTTCCACTGTGTTTCGCGTCGGAATTTTGGCTGCACTCAGGTCTTTGAAGACTCGTTCTGTCATAGGATTAATGATTACGGCATCGCATAATCAAGTGTCAGATAATGGAGTTAAAATTGCTGATCCAAGTGGAGGAATGATGACTCAGGAGTGGGAGCCTTTTGCTGATGCTCTTGCAAATGCCGCCGATCCAGATGAGCTTTTAAAGGTCCGAGCTAATTTCTGTTTTATTTTTATGTATATAGACACTATTATAAGCTAGATAGTGATTAATAAAGTTTTATTGCTTAATTTTGGGAGACGTGATTTGGTTAGAGAGTTTTTCGAAGCCATATTACTTGTTTCTGACAAGTTAGACAAAAGAGATCCTAGGAATGGCAACAAAAGCAATAAAGACACACTTATATATATATTTTTGAGAGGTTATTGCATTTTCTTTAATGTAACATAGCTATTGAAATCATCCCTGCAAATCTCTTAAAAAAAAAAAAAACAATATCAACCCTCTAAACTCATTTTGGAAAGAACTTTGGAAATTGATACCATCTTTTAGATCTTAAAATAGTTTATAAAGTAGATGTACAATGCCTCTTTTAGAGGGTAGGGCCAGTACATCATGTAAATGTTCAAGATTTGAAGTGTGCTAGTTTATTGCTTCCACAAATTACTGTTACTCTTTCAAAGACTTAATGGATTACACATTTCAAACAGTTAATAAACCAGTTTGTAATAGACAAGAATATACCATTTGGAAGAGGGCAACCTGCAGAAGTTTTATTGGGAAGAGATACAAGACCCAGTGGAGAAGCTCTTCTTGAAACTGCAAAGCAGGTATTCCCGCTGTTGATGTTTAACATTTAATTTATTTTACCTTTTTTGTGCATTATTTTCTGTATAAGGTTAAACCTGTGTTGGTGAAAGGGTGTTAATGCAGTTATTGGTGCAATTGCTGTTGATATGGGTATTTTAACAACTCCAGAACTCCATTGGATGGTTCGCTGTAGAAACAAGAGTTTGAAGGCATCCGAATCTGATTATTTTGCACAACTTTCCAATGCCTTTGAGTCTGTATGCCAGTATCTTTTTAATTTTAGTTTGCCTTCATATATTTGCAGTTGCAATTTTTGCTTAATATTTATATTTGAAGCAGGTGCTTGATGGATTTAAGACCCCAGAAGATAGAAACAGATACAATAGTCTCCAAAGTGATAGTAGATGGAGCAAATGGTGTGGGAGGGCTAAAGCTTGAAGAGTTGGAAAACGGAATTAAGGGTTTAAAAATTGAGATCCGGAATTCTGGCAAAGGAGAAGGGATCTTAAATGCAGGTGTTGGTGCAGATTTTGTACAAAAAGAGAAACTTATCCCAGATGGATTCGGCGAAAGTGATGCTGGTACAAGGTTAGATCAGCTTTTCCCGTATTTGAAAAGTTCTAAAAGTTGTGGATAGGTTTTGGAAAGCAAAGGTACCTCTTTTATCAAGTGCATCACCAAATTTCTTTCCTTTCCCCAGAAAAATGCACACGTTGTTTTTTCTTAAAGGCCATTCTTTTGGTATTTTGGTATGAAGTTACTATTTTGTTTCCTTGTATTGTAGAATATCTATAAACTGAATTGATTACATTAATTGGGTGTGCTTCAGGTGTGCTAGCTTGGATGGAGATGCTGATAGGCTAGTATACTTTTGTGTCTTAAAGAACTACAGCAAGAAGGTCGATCTTATTGATGGAGATAAGATACTATCTCTGTTTGCATTGTTCATAAAGGAACAATTGAATTTACTTGATGAGAAGAAAGACAGAATTAAGCTTGGGATTGTTCAAACTGCCTATGCAAATGGTGCATCTACTGATTTCTTGAAACAAAGGGATCTGGAGGTTGTCTTAACTCCCACTGGAGTTAAATACCTTCATGAGAAAGCTGCTGAGTATGACATAGGGATCTATTTTGAGGCAAATGGACATGGAACCATTCTTTTCTCTGAAAGATTCTTACACTGGCTGGAGACAAGAAATGCTGAACTCTCATCTACTTTTGCAGGTTAAGTGGAATATTGTTGCAATTTAAGTAAAATATCCTTGTAACTTAAGTGCAGCATTTTTTCTGGCTTACGTACGGATAGAAGTTTGGGTTTGTAGCAGTATCTTGGTATAGTGACTGCTGTAAAATTTATTGTGTTATGGTCCATTTTCTCAGCCAAAATTATACATTTTTTTTTGCTCTTTAAGACTAAAGGTTGGGGTATATAGGCTGCTCACTTTAGGGTTTGTAGTAGCCTTAAAATTTATAGAAATATGATCCATTATTTTTTTTGGGTTTCCATCTTTTCTTACGGGGTGTGCTATCTACAGTGTTAATACTCTTGTTGCCTTGGTTGAAATCCTTGGCCCCTGTAGGCAGGGTTGAGCTTTGTTGTCTATATACTGATTGCTAAATGGTTTTCACAGCATGTATTTAAATTTTTTATTTTAGTCATCTTTTTACCATTTCAGGTTCTGAGACTCAAAAGGCCGCTTTAAGACTTCTCGCGGTGAGTAAATTAGTTAATCAGGCAGTGGGAGATGCACTGAGTGGATTACTACTGGTGGAGGCTATTTTGCTATATCGTGGGTGGTCAATTGAAAGATGGAATGAGCTTTATAAGGATCTTTCGAGTAGGCAAATTAAGGTTTTCTCTCTCTCCTGTACAAGGAAGTCTTTTCATTCGTTCTAAAATTTCATCATTGAGATTTTAGAAGTTTCTGAATTCTTAAAATGTTAAACTAATGTAATTGGAGGATTCTGACTAATAGTTTAAATTACTACCAAGTTTCTCTAACACTACTAGAATAGTTTGTTTATTGGTGACTACTTTTGTCTAGTAAAAAAATTGAATACAACACACACTGCATTCTCTTTTCTTTACATCATTTAGGTAAGTGTTGCAGACAGAACCGCTATTACTACTACAAATGCAGAAACACTTGTTGTTACTCCTCCAGGCCTCCAGGAAGCAATTAACTCTGAAGTTGGTGAGTCTCCCTCTTGGTTCTAAAGCTCCCTTTTTTTTTTTTTTTTTATTATTACTTTATTTTGTGAAAGTTAAAGTTCACAGTTATTTGCTTCGCTAATGTAATATCTGTCTGTAATTCAAAAAACAGTTGGATTTTCAATACATGAAGTTTTTGCGCTATGTTGTTAGTTGGTTCTGAGCAGTTCACATTTTAATAGAAAGATTAGTGATTATAGATACTCATTTTACGTAGACAGATTAGTGATTAAATGGATATTCTTTTTACGTAGAAAGGTTGGTGATTAAATGGATATTCTTTAACTTTCAAAAAAATAAATAATAAATTGATATCCTTTGACTTTGTTCGTCTCCTTCCTTTACTTGTATCTGACTTAACTGTTCATAGCCTCTGTTCCACAAATAAACATCTTAACTGATGTCTATTATTTATTTGTTAATTAATTCTTAACATAGCCAAGCATCCTCTGGGCCGCTGTTTTGTACGACCATCTGGTACGGAGAATGTGGTACGCATTTATGCAGAAGCATCTACACAACACGCAGCCGACTGCCTGGCTCAGTCTGTGGCACAACATGTAGAACATTATCTTTCATTGACAACTTCCAACTAATAAATGGGTCCTTCGTTTTTGGGATAACTACTGGTAGTGGATGGAGCCACCAGTGAGTCTTTTGATTTTTTGTTCCTCAAATAAACTCTCCTGATTATTCTGACATTTCGTGCTGTTGATTAGATTGCTGATTGCATCTAATTGCCAGGTACTCATTAGATCCTTCAAAGGTTATGTTTACAGACTCCAGATGGTTGTTTTACAGACTCCAGATGGTTGTTCTTATGCTTACTATAAGCGTTCTCTGTTAGATGATGTTTCAAACCCAACTTTATTATTAGAATCTCATCATGGGTTAAAGTTCCATATATTTCAATATAATTTTGACGATATTTTGTTCTATTTTCTGTTATAATAATAAATTGTTGGTTTTCATATTCTTCTGAAAGGCTGGGAGCTCCATTATTCTTGTAAAACCATTTCTTGCTTGTGAGATTTATATAGGAAACTATGTTGGTTTTCATATTTATTGACCAATGAGATGCTAAAAAACTATCGGGTTTGAGCATCTTATTGGTCAATACTGTGGAAGAAGACTAATAACCTCGTATATTTGGCATAACATATATTTGGAAGAAGACTAATGGGGTTTGAATTTTCAAAAAAAATAAACCAAAAAAAAACTATGGCTTTTGAGAAATGAAAGCGACGGAATAGATTAGGGACGATTAAAAGAATCAGGACGGAATAGCATTATGGAGTCGATGAATGGTAATTCTTCTTATTTTTTAATTGTCTTAATTTTCAATTGAAAGAGTTAAAGCATTTTCTGTTTAAATTTTGCAGTATTCTTTAACTTTATCTATTAAGCAGATATTTCAGTACATGTATTATTTGAGTATATTTTGCATATCATATATTTGGAAGAAGACTAATGGGGTTTGAATTTTCAAAAAAAAAAAAAATAAACCAAAAAAAAAACTATGGCTTTTGAGAAATGAAAGCGACGGAATAAATTAGGGACGATTAAAAGAATCAGGACGGAATAGCATTATGGAGTCGATGAATGGTAATTCTTCTTATTTTTTAATTGTCTTAATTTTCAATTGAAAGAGTTAAGGCATTTTCTGTTTAAATTTTGCTGTATTCTTTAACATTATCTATTAAGCAGATGTTTCAGTACATGTATTATTTGAGTATTCTGTTTAAAAAATTGAGTGCATTCAAGGCTTATTGAATTTAAGTCTTAACATACTTTTGAATTAAAAGATGTTGGACTTAGTTCCACCAAGTTTGGTCGCAGCCACCTTTTTCTTCCAAATAATAGTGACAGTATTTACTTGATAGATATTATTTCTTTATTATATTAATCGTAATTTCATTTATCACTATTTTCGTTAAATCATAAAAACTCGAATTAAGAGTTGCAGGAATCTATAGTTGAGAATGTAAATAATAAATGAGATGAAATTCAAATTGATGCATAAGAAAAAAAAAATGGGTGTACATAATTCATTGCTAAGACAAAGTAAAATAACAAGGATGTAGTTGGGTCCGCTAATAATTGTGAAATCAACATAAGACGAGTGGGTTGAATTAGGTTATAGATCTTAACGAATTTGAAAGAAGAACTAGCTATTGCCTGAAATATTGTAAGTGAGCCTTCTCTATTAGTTACGTGTTTCTTATTATTAATCAATTGTCGTTCATTATTTAAGTCTTATGATTTCTTATTTTTAAAAACCTATCTGGCTTTAGAATTATTATTATTTTTTTTATGATATTGATAGGTGACTCGCATCTCTACTTAATTACTTAATATTTTACTGCTAGTGCATAGAGAATTTGATGTTTAAAGGGAATTCAAAGTAATTCATTGTTGAACATTGAAGTATTTGAAAGTGAAATCTTTGAGAAAACTCTCTTGTTAGTAGTAGACATTGACAATTTAAATTTTTTTGTTAGTTTAAAATATTTAGAATTTAGATGACATTGTGTACGAGCTTTCTTTGACCTTTTGTTTCGTGAGAAATCGAAATTGTATTGAAAATTTGGATGTGGAACTTCTCCAATTGCTTTCATGGCGTTGGGAATTGTATAAGAAGAGGAGATATATATTGCAGAATGTCCTTCTTCTTCTTCTCAATTTTCACCTGGCCAAGATCCTAGTGGGCACCAAACCATCTTCAGTGAAGTCGAGGTGCAACTCGTCCGCCTTACAGAGCATGTACACAATATCCACCATGGAAGCCCTCCTCGCGAAGAGTCTCTGCAAACAAGCTCGAGCAACGGAAACCACATTCTCAACACTCTCCATCGAGCAGTACTCGCAGTGCTCCACAAGAAGTAGAAGACCCTGGTCCAGCCAAGCCCTCAACCTCCCCTCGTCGTCCCCGTCGTCCCCTTGGAACTAGGTCCTCTCTGTCCAGAAGAATTGATGTTCCCGCCCTTGATGTCTTTGTGTACGACGCTGGGATTTGTCACATTTGTGTGCTGGTGTATACTGGAGCCTGCTCTTCCAATCTAATTCGGCTCCCCTGCGCTTCTTCCTTGAAACCATGAACGGAGGGAGCCGTTCCGGACGTTTTCGTAAACCCGGTAGCTATTCCCGTCACAGGCATTGATGCAGAGGGGAAAAACATTAATTAATTAATGGCAAATCAAACAAATGCTCACTTCTTTTACTCTTTTCCTTGTAATTTGGTATTACTACTGGTCCTGAAACAGAGACTAGTCGTGAGTACTGAAAAATGGAGAATAAATTTTGGGGAACCAGTGCTAAGCACTAGAGCAGTTCTTAAATTACCTTCTGTTTAATCTTGAGCTCTTCGAAAGCGTTCCAATTCATCTTCTTCACGGGTAGACTTCTCCCCGGAGGGAGCCCCTATAGACGCTGCCCTCAATCGCGCAGCTCTCGTCGAAGTCCGTGGTCGCCTCCTTAGCTCTTCCACCGGGAACACCTTGTACTGTTCTATCAGTAGTGAGACAGGGAAGAGCAAAAGAGAGAGAGAAGCCAAGAGAGAGAAGCCAAGAGAGAGAAACAATGAGAGAAAAGAAGAAGCGAAGATCAGAGAGGAGCGAAGAGAGAAAGGACGAGCTGCCAGGCCGTAGTCCATGCGTTGTTGTTCTGTACGAATTTACACAGGGTAAGAGATTTTGAAGTCTCACCGATTTTTAGAGAGAAATCAATGTCTCTGTACTTCAAAATCGACTAAAGGGAGAAAATAGACACTTTCCGGGGTATCAGTGTCGCTAAACTACTTTCACTTACGACTAACCCTCCTTCAAAAGATATGATAAGTAATAAATAACCTAAAATGCATGCATGAACCGCGTCTGTCATACTCGTGGTAGTTTACCAGATGAAATGAATCATCTGAAGATGGTTTAACGCTTCTAGTGCACTAGACCGACATGGAAGCCGCCTGTTGTGGTGCTCGGGCTCCTTGCGCGCTTCAGTGCTCTTAGAGATGGATGGCTCTTGACTCGAAATATGGGTTGGCAGACGCGTGACATGCAACTCGGTTGGATCGACCCAAAATATCGACCTGGGCTGGTCGGCGGGGAGGCTGGACTCGCCACTTAATTCAGGGACTAGGTGAAGAAGAGTCTTAGCAGGTTACTGTTGTTTCAATTTAAAACATTGGGATAAATTTATTGATTTAATTTATCATTAATTTGGTGTGATTGATGTACCACATATATTATTTATATAAAATAGTATAAAATCCAATTGAGCATTCGAATGAGTAGGGTTAACTACAGGGTGTTCCCAAATTGTTCGGTTTCCATTTTATCCGAATAATTTTTGAATTGTTTTTGTTGTCGACTACGTTTAAGAAATAATAAAAATAGTTGAAATTATAATGAAACTAAAAATTAAAAACAAAATAATAATTAGTCAAAGAGAGATTTTGGAATTGAGAGCATGGTAGAGTTTTATTATTTTTAAAATTACTATATTACCCTTACATAATAATTTGGTATATTGGGTTCAAATACATTATTTTCGTTTCCATATATTCCATTCATTAAATGGTAAAAGAGTAAATGGATAAATAATAATTGGAAATTAATTTTCAGTAAATGGGTATATATTATAGGAAGTAAATAAGTAAATAATCATTGGAATTTTTTTTTCTGTTTTTCTGTTTAATATTGGTGGAACGAGATAATATTTTACTCTGACTCAGAGATAATTTCGTACTTGAAAATTTGAGCCGGATATATATTTTTTAGTCTTGACCTGGATAACTTGGATTCCGCTAAATTATAAATCCACGGGCCAACCCAACATGGTTTTGTGAAAACCGATTGGGCCGGGCCAAAATCACTGGTCGATGACATGCTTCCCTGCAGCCAGACTACAAGTTCGAAAAGCCCGCGAGCTATCCCGGCTTTTACCGACCAGTAACGTCAGTAGTTACAGAGCAGAATCATTTGGTCAATTTAAGCGGGCAGCGGACTCTTCTTCACACTGAGATTCGAACAGCTGACCTTTTCTTACCCGATCGGGCAGCCATAAATCAACAAAGAAGAAAAAGAAGACAAAAAAGAAAAGAAAAAGAAAGAGAGAGAGAGAAATAAAAACCCAAAGCCAAAATGTCGTCACGATCGCTTCTAGGGCTCTGCACATCTCTCTTTTCTCGATTCCCCGAGGTCTAGATCTCGAAATTTCCTCTCGATCCGATGCACGCCTCATTATAAATCTTTTAGTGCTTCTCTGAATTTGATCGGAGTGAGCTGTGTAAACGTATCTACCTTGAATTTGGTCGACGGTCGTTGAAGAAGAGGAAATCCGAAATTTCCCGGCTCGTACCCGCAATCTCGCAGTTTTTTATTTGTTTTTCTTTTTATGTGTGCTTCTTCTTTTATATCCTGTGCGGGAATTTGATCTGCTTTAGGTGGTTGAAGTGTCGAAGCTGGGATTTCGGCCCGCGCTGAGGGAATCCAAGTAGAATTCGAGTAGGAGGTGGTTTGAGGAATTGGGTCGCTGATTCGACGTCCTTTTCTGTTTTGTGTTTTTTGATCCGGCGTTCGACTGGGCTGGTTTCGGATTGTGTTTAGACTGTCCCGAGTGTCCGGGACTGAGAAATTGTAATCTCGTGGTGCGAATTTTGTGATCTAGGGTTTTGTGTGGGGTAAAACTGTAGCCAACGTTTTTTGGAGGAGCTGACGCGGGGAGCTTGGGGCGATTTTCTGCTGTTCCCGGTGACGCCAAGTGGTTGAAGAAAACTAATGCCAGAAGAGGATCTGGTTGAGCTCAAATTCCGTCTTTACGATGGAACTGATATTGGTCCCTTTCGGTATTCGCCAGCTTCTACAGTTGCGATGCTCAAGGAAAGGATTGTTGCGGACTGGCCACGAGGTTAGACTCGGCTCCTTCAGCTTCTCCGTTTTTGCAATTTTACTTTGGAGTTACTTACCTACTTGGGCATCATCTGCTGATACTCTTTGATGAAATTAGTCTTGTCTTTTGGATTTTTTAATTTCATGTGCTGCAGAACAGCTGGATAGCTGTACCGTTGAGAGCGCTAGAATTTTACTATAGCCCTTACTGTGGAAGGTTGATAATAGTTTTTTGTCCGCTAAGTAATTTATCCCATCCTTCCATATTAAATTATACGATGTCAATGAAGGACATAAAAGTGTATTGGGGTTTCTTGAGCCACGTGATGTATTTCGACCTAATAATTGAGCTATCCAGTTTCAATACCAATGTGTTTGTAACTGCCATTATTCTGTATTTCTATTTTCATGTGATGTTATGTTTCTCCTTTTTCCTCAACTCGTAAACTCTGTTGTGGGTATAATGTAAAGGAATTATATCAAGATGATCGCTGATTGGTGTGCAGTTACTTTGGTGCATTGCAGAAGTGGCATCAAAAGTTTTATTTTATTAGGAATTGTGGGTATTTTGTATGCAAGCGCAATAACAAGGGCTAATTTTAAGAAATATAGCTTAGTTCAACTTCTTCGTTTGAAGATTACTACACACTCAATTATAAAGCGTTGATAATTTCTCCTAGCAGTGGAAATCATACTCTATGAAGACAATTCAATTCTTTGTATTATAAGTGGTAATACTTAGGTATCCTCTCTTTCATTGAAGAGCCATTTAGATCAAGGATGAGAAAAGGTATTTATATGCCACACTTGCTTAGATGAACAGGTGATTTTGGTGTATTTTATTCAAAATCTCTTGCAGTTCCATCTTATATGAGTATCGTTGCCAATTTTTCTTGTGATGGAATTTTTGAACTTTATGTTTTAAAGGATAAAACTATTCGATGAAGGTGATACAATTAACTAAAGTATAACCAGTTAAGGATGAGCAAAAAAAATTATGTTTTTTCATCTTGAAAGAACAGAATTTGTGGGCATTTAGGAAGCAGAGGAAGTTTGATATAATGTTGTTTTATCGTAATGTTCATGGTGCTGCATGGGAATTCTTGTGACCAGTTGGTAGATTTCTAACATTTTCTGTGACCTTGGTATATATAACTACGGCCATTAATAAGTCTAAATTCCTTATCTCCTTTCCCTGAATCCAGATGAGCAAAAATTGTTTCTTGCTCTTACACTCCCTGTAAATTTGTATTCATCAATTCTTATGCATTATCTGGAAGACTATCATATCATTTGCATGCACTATGTACAAGCTTAACACATTGATATTTTGGACTAATGTTAATTTATCTCGTGACTTTAAATTTTGTGTTTTTAAACTTATCTTATGCCTTTGATAACACTGTTGTGTTTATAGATAAAAAAATTATGCCAAAGTCAGCAAGTGACGTGAAACTTATAAGTGCGGGAAAGATTCTGGAGAACAACAAAACGATTGCCCAATGTAGAATACCATTTGGTGAGCTTCCAGGAGGTGTTATCACCATGCATGTCGTTGTACAGCCATCTGTGGCAAAAACAAAAACAGGTACTTCTCATCTCAAGATTTTAAGCAACCTCAGATAATCTTTACTTGCTTGGAGGTAGACTTGTAGTTAAGAAATCACTTTCATTCTTCAATTATAAGCTAAAAGAATTTCAACTGTCACTTTTAGTCTTTCATCATTCTTAGGATGTAAACCAGCAGCGGCCAATAATGTTTTGTGCAAGACTTATTCTCTTGGTTATGCTCAGCTTCTCTTTCCATGTTATTGAGTGGGCACTTTGGTTAGATCTTCAAGCAGACTTTCCGTCACTGAGCTTAAGATGTGAACCCTTACTTCTTTACTTATTTAAATTATAATTTTCAAATTTATTTTCAGCAAACTTTAAAAAAAAAAAACAAATTATATTCAGCAATTATAATCCAGTCCCTTGAAGCTACTACACCTCTTGGTAGGGATTACAGCAGCATTTGTTATGCTTCAGTTCTCATTTTGTGTTGGTTGTGTGTATGTGATTATTTATTTATTTTTATATTTGGGAATGAGTATATGTGATTATCAGGTTCGCTTCAGCATTAAGGTAGCTAAGTGAACCTTTCTCTTAACTCCAATCCCTGGCTACTGGATGTCTTTGGTATATCTTTAGACGCTATCTCATAACTCTAGTTTTAGTTAAGCGAGTTAGTTGTATTGACTAAAAATTTGGCTGTTGAAAATTTCTGAAAAAGTCATTTGTTCTGTGAGTCTGATTCTGGTTTTGCTTATACTTAAGAACATTTTGCCTTTGTCATGGAGTTTCTTGAGAAGTTGTGATTTACAATTTTTTTTTTAAATCCTCTCCAAGTAATATGTCGTCTATTTCAAAGACCCATATTTAGTAATAGATGTGATGATATGAGAAGACATTCATATTAAAAGAAAGGAGCAAGAAAGAGAAGACCTGATTAACATACCTTGAGATTCATATACTATGATTGATAAGTGTTTGAGTGTACAATAATCAAATTATCTTTCGGTATAGGAAGAAACCCCAAATTAGAGAATTTTATTAATGAAATGCTGCGTATACCTTTCTTCAAATATTTAAAGCACTGATAATGTTTATATTTTTGAAAACTTGAGCACAAATGCTTTGACTCTGAAATATCCATATGATTCGATGTGAAATGTGGAGAAGACAGGGAAATTTGTGATATATTGTAAGGCCTGAGATTGGTTGGCAGATGGGAAGCCTATCAGAAGATTGCAAATGTTCGAGAAAGAAATATGGTGCTTGTATTTTTCTAGAATAAATTCTTATGTATTCTCCATCATTCGAAAATTTTCCTGTATAAAATGATATAATTGTATTTTGTATTGCACATAAGGATAATTTTCTCAATTTTTAGGCAATAGATGGAAAAGACTTTTTTGAATGCTTTTTTCTGCTACCAACTCTTCTTATTGAATTTCATAGAACAAGATAACAAGACACTTTTTATTCATGAACAGAATTTTTAATGTTATTTTATTTTGAAAGACAACAAGAAAAGAGAGAGAGAGACTGAGATTCCAATACCAAGAGGGACAGATGGTGTCAAGGGTTAAGAAGTGATTTTTTTTTTCTTTCTCAATTTTCTTGCCGTAGTAACTTTCAAAAAAATAAAAATTCACACTGTAGTGAAATAGTATATTTGCCTATCGTTACACCATGTTTGAAAATATGGCATGAAAGCTATATTACCTTTGTACTTTTTTGGTGCACAAAGTCCATCAATGAAGGAAATTTTCGTGTGTGAAACTTGTTAAAATAGATAGCTCAGATTGTCATCTTGACTGAGAAATCTCTTCAATTGTTGGAGTTACTGAAATTTGCTGCATGTTTATTTTTCCCGTGGAAACAGAGAAGAAGGTGGATGAAATGCCCAAGAAAAGCGGGTGCGCGTGCTCCATATTATAGAATGAGTAGCAGTTATTTCATGTCGAATTCTGATCTCATCAGCACTGTTTGGAGGGGGGTTTGCAATACTTGATATCAGTGCCATACTTGTCACCTACGCTCGCAGATACATGGGGAGCTGCTTGCTAAGAGACTAATAATTATCAGATTTGTCTCTTTGTGCGTCGATTTGTTGACAGGTGTAGTTATACATGAGGTTTTCATGTTGTTTTTGTTGTTATTATTATTGTTATTTGTAATTGTACTACTGTTCTTTATATAGTGAAATGTTGAAAGTCAGAGCCCGTCCTAATACTCGGTGAGGTTCAAATTTTCCGTTGTTGGTAGTTCTTTGACTTTAGGAAAGTGAAAGTGCCCTTCAGATGCAAAAAGAATATGTGGCCTGTGAAAACATGTGTGTATTGAGGCGAGTAGGGGTGGTTTTGCCCCAACGTGCATATTTAAAGTGTTGGTGCTTGTTTGTAACAATTAGAGAGTTTAAATTAGCAATGTTTTAAAAACCGGACCAACCTGGCCGGGACTGGGTTCAATCGGTGTTTCTTGCGGTTCGGTTTGTTCTCAAACCGGCAAGAGGTTGAAAGGCTGGTTTTATTGGTTCAATCAGTGAACCGCCAAAATCGGTTGAACCGGTTTAGTTACTGTTGATTCAAACTATTTAAAATAAAACTTTAATTATGAAGTCAAATTAATTATTTTTATATTTGTAGATATTTTGGATAAAAATATTGTTAATATAGGTGAAGACGTGGAAAAAGATGTAGTTGGATTCTCAAGAAAATAATTTTTTTTAGAATAATTTTGTATTTTAAAAGGGTTTATTTTTATAATTTAATTACATTTGATTTTAAAGTTTAAAAAATTATTTTTTTTATGATTTTAAATTTTTAATAGTTTTTATATTTTAAATTTGTTTTAAAAATATTGGTAATAAATAGGCTTATATACAATAAGAGTTATGTTATGAATTTTTTTAATGACTTATAACTCAGACTTGGTTCAACTACCGGTTAAACCAGATGAAACAGACCGGTTGAATTAGAATCGGATATTCAATCGGTTCATCGGTTCAGTTTTGAAAATACTGTAAATTAGTGTATATTATTTTTTCTTTTCTAGTCGGTTTCATGTTTGTCGAGTGATCATTCTTTAAAACATTATTATTGCAAGAACTAAGGAGTCTAGGTGATCTCGTTATTTTCTTATTTCCGGTCGTTTTAGTAGGTCAACAGAAGAAAATTAAAAACAAAAACAAAAATCTAGACGTTTAGATATTACTCGCTAGAACTCTAGAACATGTGTTCGGGCTCTCTTGATATATATATATATATAAATGCACTAATAAGAACCTAGCGTCAATGAATGTTTCTTATTAAATATTTATGTCAAATTCGAGCAAACCAACATCAAGTACCCGTGGCCTAATGGATAAGGCGTCTGACTTCTAATCAGGCGATTGTGGGTTCGAGTCCCACCGGGTATGAATTTTCTTTTTTCCAATGGACAAGTGAAGCTTGGTAACGGTTTTTATTAGAACAGAACTCTACAAGCAAACATCTATAAAACAAGAGAATTACACAGATAATAATTAATAAACAGAAAAGAAAAAAAGGTCAAAAAAGAAGAGAGTGGGGTCTCTAGCAGCGCCACGCGGAGGCGGCGACGATGGCTCGATCCTGCCATCCCAAGAGCAGGCACCCCTTGTCCTCCGTCAACCTGTACCCATCGCAGGGGTAGAGGCCGAGCAGTATCCTCGACTGAGTGACCGCGTTGGCACTGAGTGGCAACCCGCGAAAGCCTTTCCCTTCCACAACCTTCCTCCACTTGTCGAGCCTCTCGTGCCTCTCCACCCTCTCCGCCCCCTCGCACGCCACGATGTTCCTGATCTCCCTCGCGAAGATGTACTGCTCCACCTTCGCCCTCTCCGGCGAATCCCCCGGGAAGGTAGCGTCGAGCGAGTCGAAAATGGCGGAGTAGTAGTGCAGCGCCTCCAGGAACCGGCCCAGGAAGTAAGGCCCGTTGTGGCTCGCCTCCTGTTCCACCAGCGTGAAGATGTTGGGCGCCTGGTCCCTGACCATCCCGACCAGGCTCCCCAGGCAGTGACCCGGGACGCGGTGGAGCTGGTTCACCACGTTGACGGCCAGCGCCTCCCCGACCCGGCGGTTCAGCATCCGAGGCCGCAGGTCCTGGAGCCGTTCCCCCACCGGGTGGAACTCGAAGGGGATGTGGAGGGACCGCGCGAGGTCGGTCAGTCGCCGGCCCGTCTCGGTTACCGAGTCCAGACTCGGGCCCACTCCCGTGATGCGGAGGAAGGGGGGCCCCCCTGGGCGGGCCGCCAGCGCCTGCATGAACGCCGGCCACTGGTACCCTTCGAGGATGTCGAGATCGACGACGTGCACCCTCTGCTCCGACTCGAACGCCTCGAAGATCGCCTGGTTCGCCGTGAAGTGGGCGAATTTTATGTAAGGGCAAGCCTGGTACAGGATCTGGTAGATTTTCAGGATCTCCAGGGAACTCGGCGGGGGCTTCGGGCCGCTGGCGAGGGTGGATGTAGTGGTGGTGGTCAGCGTCGCCGTGAGCCTCGCCGTGAGGGCTTCGGTGAAGCAAGCGGCGACTCTCTGCATGGAGTCGCCTAATGGGCTCACGATCCGGTTCAGGTGGTGGAGGTATTTTCGAGCCGACATGTAGTCTTCTTTTGCCACCGCTTCTGCGCACACCAGTAGAAGATGGACCAGCTGCAGACCACTGTCTTGTTCCTGCAGGACCAGTACCACACCCAATTTTCATCCTCTCTGAAATTATATTGGGTCCCATTAAAGACTACATATTTTGTCCCACTAATATTTTTTTATTATTAGGTAATATAATGTGGAACCAATCTCTAACATATACCACAAACATCTTTTGTTATGTAGCCTGAAATCAAATATTATGATTATGTAGCCTGAAATCAAATATTATGATTATGTAGCCTGAAATCAAATATTTTACTGTTAATATCAAACTTATCTATTCCAACCCAAAATCAAATGTTTTACTAACATATCTATCTACAACATATGACAAGAGAGCCAGGTTTCATTTCCTTAGAATTGGGTCCTATTAATTACTCTACATCTCCTTGAATATTTTTATCATTAATAATTAGAACACTTTTAATTGCATGTATGGGGAATTAATTATGATCTCTAATGCATACATGAACATAATTTCATAAAAAATTATATGCTTTTGTACTAATATATTCATGGAAATTGAAGAGACCTGTTCGGACGACTCGGCGGAGAGCTGGGGTCCGCCGACGAGGCCATGATCGACGCTATGCTGCTGCAACTGCTGCTCGTCCTCTTGGAGTAACTGCTGTTGTAAAGAAGAAGAAGAAGACGACCCCTCTAGTACTCCCGCTGATATTAATGGTGCACTACTCTCGTACGAGTTCATCTGATACAGTGTTACGTCACTCGTCTGGTTATTCACGGTTATACCCATATTATTATTATTCTCGCTCGCCGACTCGCTAAACCTCGAGGAGGACGTCGTAAACGCCGCCGGCAAGCACGTCTCGGACAAGACAGGGACGTCGGTACCGGTTCCCGGCAACTCGAAGCTCTCCGACGAGCACCCGACGCCGGAGTCGGGGAGTAATTTGAAGCCGTCGTCTGATCTCCCGAACTCGTCCAAGAAAGCGTCTAAGCTTGGATTGAAGTGCGCCGATGGATTGAACACTCTGTGAAGTGGGCTCGGAGCTTGGTAATTCCTCTGCGAGAACCCCAGCAAGCTCTGTCCATGCACGTACCCGTAGCTGTTGACGTTGTTCGAGTAATTATATCCCCCGGCCGGAATATTCCTCTTCGGGGAAGAGATCATATTCATGTAATTATTATTATCGCCTCTCTTGGGGGAAGAGATCATCATGAAGTCTCCTGATCTCTTAGGGGAAGTTATCATGAAGCTGTGATCTCCTCTTTTCGGGGAGGAGACCATGAAGCTGTGATCACCTCTTTTCGGGGAGGAGACCATGAAGTCTCCTCTTTTGGGGGAGGAGACCATGAAGTCGCCTCTTTTGGGGGAGGAGACCATGAAGTCGCCTCTTTTGGGGGAGGAGATGACGAACTCGCAGCGGCGCGGCGAGGAGATCATGAAGTCGGCGCCGGAGTCGAACTGGTCGGAGAAGAGGGACTCCCAGATGGAATTGTCCGGCGACTGCACCTCCACGTCCACCTCCACGTCGTCGAATTTGATGCTCTGATACGAAAGCGTCGAGGGGTACTTGAGGACGTTATTATTATTATTCTGATTATCGAATTCCGACGAGGCGGCGGCCGGGCCGACGACGATGTTGGATTCCGAGACGGAAGACGTCGGAGAAGTCGGCCGGAGCTTCGCAGTAGCACCCTCGCTCTTCAGACTCCCCATGCTGCCACAAAGCGAGTTTATCATCTTTAATCTTCTTCCGAGACGGATGAATCTTCGAGATCACAATTACAGGGCCGATAATGGAGGTAATTAATTGGCTGATCAGAGAGAAGAAGAGAAGGAAGACTAGGATCAGGAAGAGGCATCCGGGGTACTAGTATTGACAGTACTGGAGAGAGACAGATGATGAGGGAGTGAAGAAGATGATTATCAAAACCATTCTCGATCAATCGATCGATCTCCCTACTGAAATCAGGAATATTTGTCACCTTGCATCAAAATTCTCGTATAAGAGGAGGATGGAGAATTTGGAGACAAATTGCCTTTTCACCACCTTCCCATTGGAGTTTTTCTCTGCAATTCTCCTCCAGAACTTCATTTGGATTCTTCTCTGCTGCTCATTTCTATTACATCCAAATCCTCGATCAGTCTAGCTGTTTCTTAAAACCTTATTTTTGTCATCTCTGATATATACCCATTTATTTTTACTGCCACAATGTAAGGTATATAAAGTTAAAAAATAGCTATATATATTTAGAGATATATATGGGTCTTAGACTTTTAGTATTTATTATTATTTAGTTTAATTTAGTATATTAATTTTCAGGGTACCTGATGCATATAAAGTATTATTATTTAGTTTAATTTAGTATATTAATTTTCAGGGTACGTGATGCATTTAAAATTTAGTACTATAAACCAAATCTCATACTCATGACCCTTATTCTCTAAAAGTATCAAAGTGACACATTCTCTAAAATCAAATCTCATACTCATGACCCTTATTCTCTAAAAGTATCAAAGTGACACATTCTCTAAAATCAAATCTCATACAAAAATTTTAAATTTATAGATGAATAGTAATGTAATGATATACATGAAACAAAAGCAACATTATTGACACAATCAATGAGGTTTTTATACAATATTCGTCCAAATGCTTTTTAATCTAGTAAATAACTATATTCAACGTTTAAAATATTTTATAATAAAAATGATTATTTTTTAGGTTTTTACTGTTTTACTTATTTAATTAGAGAGAGAGAGAGAGAGAGGTTTTTGAGAGAGAGAGAGAGAGAGAGAGAGACGGCTAGTGGAGAGAGAAACAAGGAGGGTGGGTCCTAGAATTCCTAGGGGCCGGCCCAAACAAGGAACTGATGATGAGAGGGAAACAGCAACAGTTCTCATTTAAGCGAGTTTTCTTATTGCAATGTGAGTCTTGTTAATGTCAAAAAGTGGACATAGTTTATTGTATTGCATGGTTTATATATGGTTTTAATTGCCATTGCCCCATAATATTCTAGCTAGCTAGAGAGAGAAAGAGGTAAGAGGAATATATGCATGAGAGGCCAGGGAGAGAGTGACAGGGATCGTCCTGGGGGATCAGAGGAAGGAGACAGAGGGAGAGTCCTTGGCTATGTCGTCGGATGTGGCGTCGGTGGCGCCGCCCCCTTCCCCCGTCCCCTTTTCCCACCCTTTGGATTTGCCAAAGGAATGTTGCACTTGGAATTTCTCCTCTTTTGTGCTCTTCTACTAGACGGCATGCATCTAGTTACCCTCCCCTCCCTGTGTGTTGATGTAACATACGTGCAAAATTGATGAGATGGACCCGAAGTAATCTCACGCCGACCCCATCATGTGGGCCAGCTAAAGGGGGATGATGAAGATCGTACCCTTCAATTTTGTTCGTCGGCCATATTCTTGAGTGTTGGTCAGGCAAATCTTATATATATTATCTTGGACATATATGATTAAGTCACTCTAAAATCTTAAACCCTGAATTCTATAAGTAATTTCGATTTTTTATTTTTTCAAAAAACGAGTTATCAAAATTAATTATAAATCAAGCGTATTTTAAACTTCTTCAATTAATTATCTCACACTCCACTAATCATAAAAAAATCTTTAGTTATAATAACTATGGTATTTTGTCTTTTTAGGTATTTTCCATAAGAATTAAGGTATTTGCCATATTCCAGTCATAATTTATTTACTAAGTGAAGGGCCCTGCATAAGGAACTGATATTGTTCATTCTTCTAATTTTCTTCTAATTGATAATAATAATAATAATAATATTATGATTATTATTATTATTATTATTATTTTGCAATCTTAACCTTTTGGAATGTGACTCCAAGAACTGAACCATTTTGAAATGGTCAATCAGCCAGGGTCAATGGTCAAATAATTCCTCAAGAGGGTTGACCGTTTCTTCATTTGGGAAACCAACAGTGGTAAATGGCTCCACATAAGTTAAATGGTACTAATCATATGAACTAATTTGGAGGCTACTCGATGGGTTATTTATTTATTTCTCTAGAGGCTCTCCTGAAAATTGCATGGTTATATAATAATACAAGAGAGTTTATTACTTGATGAGATATTGCTAGATCCCTCAGAAAAAATAAGTGAATAAAATTCTCAAAATTTTAAAATAGCTTAAAAAAACAAAAAATATGCATCCATTCCAACCCTATTTCATAAAACAAACTCCTTGCATCCACACAGTCCCACATAATTCAACTAAATGAATAGTTTACATGCTACAAAACTGTTCCAATCCACATTATATTTGATCTATGCAATATGTCCAATACGAAATTTAGATGTACCCAATTTGAATAATAATATTTTCAAGATGACCAAAGGGTTCAGTTGTGTTAATAGGTATGCAAGCAAGAAGAACCATAAAGGATCAGTGTAAATTTGCTAATGTTGTTGTTATTATTATTATTATTACCATGATTATTATTATTACCATTATTATTATTATTATTATTATTATTATTATTATTATCATCATTATTATTATTTATTATTATTATTATTATTATTATTAGTATTATTATTATCAATATTTTAAACCGGTGATCGAACCGGTTGAACATCGAACCGGTTGAACGTTCGAGGTTCGGTGGTTGAACTGGCGGGTATGTGTTGTAGATCATTAAAAAATTCATAACATAACTCCTATTACCTATAAACGTATTACCTATATTGAAAAAATAAGTTTAAACATACAAAAACCATTAAAAATTTAAAATTATAAAATTAGTTTTTAACTATAAAATAAAATATAATTAAATTATAGAAATAAAATATCATTCAAAATACAAAATTATTCTAAAAAATATTTTTTTCTTGAGAATCCAGCTAAATATTTTTCCACATCTTCACCTATATTAACAATCTTTTTATCCTTCTTTTCATCCATAATAGCTGCAAATATAAAAATAATCAATTTGGTTTCTTGGTTAGAGTTTTATTTTCACTGGTTTGGGTCAACAGTAACTAGACTGGTTCAACCGGTTTCGGCAGGTCACCGGTTCATCGGTTCACCGGTCGAACTAGTAAAACCAGCCGGGTCATCCGGTTTTCAACCTCTAGCTTGTTTGAGAGCAAACCGAACCGCAAAAAGCATCGGTTCCGATTGAACCCGATCGAACCGTTCGGGTTGGTCCGGTTTTCTAAACTTTGATTTTTATTAATATTGTTATTATTAAAACCGGACCGACCCGGCTGGTTCGACCGGGTTCAACCGGAACTGGTGCTTCTTGCCGTTCGGTTTGCTCTCAAACCGGCAAGAGGTTGAAAACCGGATGACTCGGCCGGTTTTACTGGTTTGATTGGTGAACTAGTGAACCGCCGAAATCGGATGAACCGGTCTAGTTACTGTTGACCCAAACCAGTTAAAATAGTTTCTAACCATAAAACCAAATTGATTATTTTTATATTTGCAGCTATTATGGATGAAAAGAAGGATAAAAATATTATTAATATAGGTGAATATGTGGAAAAAGTTTTAGTTAGATTCTCAAGAAAATAATTTTTTTTAGAATAATTTTGTATTATGGAAGGGTATTTTATTTATATAATTTAATTATATTTGATTTTAAAGTTAAAAAAACTATTTTTTATGATTTTAAAATTTTTAATAGTTTTTGTATTTTTAAACTTATTTTTTGAATATAGGCAATAGGCTTATAGGATAGGAGTTATGTTATGAATTTTTTTAATGACTTACAACTCAGACCTAGTTCAACCTGGTTGAACCAGTTAAACCGGAATTGGATGTTCAACCGATTTGATCACCAGTTTGGTTTTTAAAATATTAATTATTATTATTATTATTATTATATCTATTATATTTATTCTCTTGTTCTCATTAAAAATCCTTTTTGGCACTCATTTACAAACAGTCCCGGCTGCATAATGCAGACCCCTTGGAGCACCAGATCTCAGCCCTTTGGTCTAAGTCCTTGAGAATTCAGCCGTTTCTGCACAAGTACGAGACTGTCAAAAGCATATTCATACTTTTTTTTAAAAAAATCATAATCTAGGCAATTTTCAGGAAATACACCAGAATTGTTGCACAAATTTTGTTAATGTTTTTTTACTCTGCATAGGTGCAGCTAACATTTTCCATTTATCAAACACCCAAAGGTTAACTGAAGCAGAAAAAATATGTCAGGTACAAATTTAGTGGCTAAAATTAGCAGAGTCTGGAAACAAGCTGCTCCAGGTCAAATTTCACCCCCCAAAACCACAGGCCTGAGCTTCTTCCTATCAAGTCATGGAGAAAGAAAATGATTCAGGGGAAGGACATGACAATTTCCTAACAGAAGTTCCATATAACCCCAAGTTTTCATTCTATCACCTCTTGTGCCCTTCAAGGGTCCTTTTAGCCGCCTCGGGACTTTGACAGACTGCCTGCAAATCAATTATCTCCCGTGATCCAAATCTGGGAACCTCATATACTGCCAAAGAGCCCTTCACATGTCTTTGTTTCATGTGTAGAAGTACAGCTTTTCAATCCTGAGCAACCACTTTTTAAAGGGGATTAAAAACTCACAGGTTCTTCTGTTAGGTCTATAAAGATTCCAAGCTTCTCTTAAGATATGGTGGAACCCATCAAAGTAGCCCCTTATAGTGGTGCTGCTCCTGAACCTCCTTATGCATCTTTCAAACTCCAAAAACAACCATGAAACTCTGTATCCTTGTTATGCTGCTCAATCTTCTGCTTGCTGTTACTGCTGATGAGCAAAAACCCATTTCGAGAATAACTGTTGTGGGGACTGTTTACTGTGATACTTGCTCCAACAACAGCTTCTCTAGGCACAGCTACTTTTTACCAGGTAAAGTTCGTAACCTGTTGTGAACAGTTCAAACTCATTTACTTGAACTGTTCAAACTCATTTACTTGAACAGTGAAGAGAGACTGATGAATGACTCTGCTGTTAACACTTCTTTCAGGTGTTAAAGTGAAAACCCATTGCAAGTTCAAAGCAAACTCATCCAAATCAGGAGAGATCTCTTTGTCTCTGAAGAAAGCCACGGATAAATATGGAATGTACAAGTTTGAGATTCCAGCTTTTGGAGGATTTGAATGCCAAGAAGGAAAACTGGTAGACTCAATCTGCCGGGCAAAGGTTGTTCGAAGTACCGCCTCTTCATGCAACACTCCAGGTCTGAAGGCATCAACTAAGCAAATGGCAACCATATCAAAACAAGCTCATACTTGCATCTACAGCTTTAATGCTCTGAATTACAGACCACACAAAAGAGATCTTGCAGTATGTGGGGCTTACAAAGAAGAGATGTTGCCAAGATCTTTGAATTCCTCAGAGTTCTTTTTACCCTTCTTCCCACCATTTAATTTTCCTCTCCCGCCTTGGCCATCCCTGCCTTTGCCTCCTTTTCCTCACCTTCCCCCTCTGCCTCCTTTGCCTTTCCCATTTCCCCCAATCCCTTTCTTACCAATGCCACCATCCTTGCCCTTCCCATTTCCACCGCTACCACCACTGCCACCAATCTTTTCTCCACCATCGCCACCACCCCCACCTTCCTTCTCTCTACTAGACCCCAGAACTTGGTTCCCTTTTCTCCCTCCATCACCTCCTAACTGCCCTCAGACACAGAAGCCATGATTAGTGAAAACTACAATGAAGTCAGGGTACTTTTTATATTTTTTGCAAGTTACAGGATTGTTTTTATGTTTTTGAGAGAGAGTGGCAGGGTGTGAATACTTGGGATATCATGGGAAGCACATTATTTTGCAAAATTTAAAAGAACATTTGAGTATTTTTGTGCAAACTTATTTAGCAGTTGTTAGGAACGGACTAATGATATGTATTCTGGAACTGTATGGATTTCTAAGACAGTTGCGATTACATGCACCTTACTGAACCAGAAAAAGAAAGCGAAAAAAATGAATTGACATGAACTCTATAGGGAACTGAATCAATGAGCCAACATGACACTAAATGACACTTGGATGATATGCGACCATGGTTGCCCAACCTGGCAGGGTCAACCCGCATCTTGGATACATATTTTAACTGGATTAGGTCTGGTTGGGTCAGGGCCGAACTTGCCTTTTTTGTTTGGGTCAGTCCTCCAACCAATTCCTGGTCGGTATACCCTGGACAAGGCAAATATTTTCACAGCAATTGCAGTTCTATTAGCAGTTCATTAGCATGCAAATGGCAAAGCTGAAAGATCGGACAAAGCCGTGAATAGATCATCTCAATTCTCGTTATAGTTAAAATGTTTGCAGATGATTTACTTTAAGAGAATCTTACGTGCCAATCAAACTCTTTAATAACAAAATTGAGAAAAATAAGTACTGAAATAAAGAATGCGCTTTGCTCCAAATACATCTCATCTAGATTACAAAAATAACATAACAGACAAACATTCCTACAGAACAGCTCTCCACTGAATAATTATTAACTATGCAAAATGACAAAGAGAGACCTGCAAGGAAAGAAAAAGTACAAAGTGAAGAAAGAAAAACAAACAGAGATGATCAAACTAAATCTTCTGAAAAACTGTATCTGCAGCAGCTATTGTCCGCTCGATGTCCTCAGTCGTATGGGCCAAGCTTGTAAATCCTGCCTCAAACTGTGAAGGGGCTAAGTAAACCCCCTGTTCCAACATCCCCCTATGGAACCGTCCAAATTTTGCGGTATCACTTTTTTTTGCATCAGTAAAATTGTACACAGGACCTTCCGTGAAGAAAAAACCAAACATTCCACTTATATGCCCACCACACATTGCATGACCAGCTCTTGTTCCAGCCTCCAGAATCCCATCAATAAGTGATTTAGTGACCTTGTCCAAGTATTCATAAGTCCCTGGCTGCTTTATCCGTTTGAGAGTGTGAATCCCAGCTGTCATCGCTAAGGGGTTTCCACTCAGGGTCCCTGCCTGGTACATGGGTCCTGCTGGAGCGACCATCTCCATGATATCCCGTCTCCCACCATAGGCACCAACAGGCAGACCTCCACCGATAATTTTCCCAAGTGTTGTTAGATCAGGAGTAATACCAAAATACTCCTGAGCACCACCATAAGCCAGACGGAATCCAGTCATCACTTCATCAAAAATAAGGAGCGCCCCATTATCTTTGGTTATCTTGCGCAAAGCACCCAAGAAGTTAGGGTTAGGTGTTATGAAGCCAGCATTTCCTACAACAGGTTCAAGAATAACAGCTGCAATCTGCCCTTTGTTGGACTCAAAAAGATTCTCTACAGTTGCAATGTCATTGTAAGGCGAGGTTAGCGTCGCAGATGTGGCAGCATTGGGGACACCAGGTGAATCAGGGAGGCCAAGAGTGGCAACTCCACTTCCAGCTTTGACAAGAAAGGGGTCTGCATGACCATGGTAGCAGCCCTCAAACTTTATAATCTTTTCGCGGCCAGTGAAGGCTCTGGCCAGACGTAAGACTCCCATGCAAGCTTCAGTCCCTGAGTTAACAAATCGAACCATTTCAATACTAGGAACAGCTGAGATCACCATTTCAGCAAGTACATTCTCTAGCAAGCATGGAGCACCAAAACTTGTTCCTTTTCTCAAGGTCTCACTTAAGGCTGCATTAACCTGTAGACAAGATAGTCCAAAAATGTTATCCTCCTTGAATCATACTCAACAACTGGAACTTATTCATGACAAATTTAATGTGCAAAATTTAATAACAAACCTAGCACATAACATTTAATGACAAATCTAATGCTTAATATTTAACCACAAAATTAGGATTAGTACCTCATCATCAGCATGACCAATGATTGCTGGGCCCCAAGAACCAACATAGTCAATGTACTTATTTCCATCCACATCCCAAGCATGAGAACCCTTTACAGAGTCAAACACAATAGGCTGCCCACCAACAGACTTAAAGGCACGAACAGGGGAATTAACACCTCCAGGCATCAAATCCTAACACCATAAACACATCCATGAGATAAGAGAAACAGACATTTGAAAAAACTACAAAATGTACTTCCATGGGACACGTACTCTGCTGAAACATATGTTGACAAAGTTACGATATTTTCACGAGATGAAGTCCAATATACTCCTTTTATAATGGGAAAAGTGTACTTTGTTTAGTTACTTAACAATCTCACACTACAAAGTGCAAAACCAAAAATTATTTTTTATACAAGAGTTTTGCACTAAGGGAATAATCAGAACTAAAGTCCTCCATAAGGAAGACACAAAAACAAAATAATTTCCAAGAATTAACTGTCTAGTAGTATCTCCTCAACATGTAGGAGACAGAACAAAACCACTATTTCTAAAGGTATATTAGACTTCTAATTTGGAATTCCATAAAATTTTAGCCTCCAAGACACCAGAAGAGGACACATGAACTGCATTTTACAAGAAAAATATCCTCTTCGTAAACATTCTATTGATAATTTGTTTTTTGGAAGTATTTACATGTGCACGGTCATTACAAATTTATCTATAGTTGCCGATATACGACCAAAAGTTACTCAAGTGAGAACTGATTCAAAGGGAGAAGGATACTCAGTCCTTTTAGAAGAGGTGTGTAAAAGGTGGATATCTGTCATGACCGTTATTAACAATCTCTAAAACAAATTGAAAGTAAATCTTTGTATTCACTTGATTCTGAGCGGAACAGTCGTTTCCTATTCAAAAAGGATATGCCACTTAATCTCGACTTGTAAGACATATCCAGAAACCATGACCTCCTCTAGTTACCCCACAAATAGATCTACTACTGGGTTTAGAGAGTCCCCGAAGTAGCTGATACAGGTCAAGTCCCCACATCAGCACTCTCAGAATAAGGCATGTAGTCCCCAATGTGAAGTCAAAGTTTTCATCATTATTAGTCATGAATTTGAACTTTCTCCCAACAACACACCATGGATTAACTTTAACTAAAGCCAACTAGAAACAGATTGAAATTAAATTTTTTTTAACAAAAAAAAGAGAGGCGTTCCCAACCTAAAACAATCCGGCATTGGAAAAACGACGACTCCACGAAGTTTTGTTAAAAAGAAGGCACCAAAGCACAACTAAAAAAATCCGACAACTTTAAATAGAGAATTACTATGAAATACCGACACCAACACTAAAAAGAAAATCAAGTTACTACGAATTCCCTGAGAATTCGTTACCCGAAGATCATCTCTGCTACCCGAAGATCATCTTTGCAAAATGAAACGACAAGCTAAACACCAAAACCCTTCATAACATCCAACATAAGCTCAAAAAATGGAAAAATAGGCAATTGTGGTATAACCTTGGCGGCATGGAATATCTCCTCAGATTTCTGAACCGTGAATTTCTTCTCGTCAACAGAAAGCGTCATCCTCACTTTAGAGCAGACCCGGCGACGAGAAGACGAAGAAGAAGGATCCGTCGAACGCGCCAGAGACACCTTCGATCCCCATGAGAGGCCGACTCCTGAGACCGCAGTCATGGCTTCCCCTCCGCTACTGGCTCGCCGCAGAAGATAAGAAAATCGGATTGCGGGCGTCGCTCTGGAAGTCCGAATGAGACCGCAGAGAAAGTGTCCGAAGGTGGCAGGCAATCCGACGACTTCTAAGTGGGTCCTCTCTGATATTTTAATCTCTACCACTGAAAAGAAACTATAGCGATCTAATACCGTTGGAAAAAGAGGGTCAAATGTTTTAGATAATTCTCATTTCTGATGACGACTTACCAAAGTTGACTAAGCTGGATTCACAGGCAGCTGGGCTGGGCTTAAAAAGAAAAAAGTAGTGTCTATGTTCGTAGCCAGATTCAAGTTCATTTTAGTGGCCCAATATATGTTCGTGGCCAAAACACTGTCGGAGACCATATTTGAAACTCAATGTATAAAATCCAATCCCGATCTGATTTAGTGGCCTGATCCATTTTTAAGACCTAATCCATGATTGAGAAAGTCAATCCAAGTTTGTGCCCTATGAATAGATGATCCATATCATAGGCCCTATCTAAGTTGGATTGCGAATCAGGCCCGATCCATGATAATTCAAACCTCGAGCTAACTCCAAATTAGAGAACTGATCTACATTGAAAGCCCAATTCTATTTAGTGGCCCAATCTATCTATGATAATAACAGGAATCCAGCCCCCCCACAGCCACTAGTCCCCGCTGTTGGCCACCTGACTCGCTGGAATTGTGTCTAAGGTGAAGGAAGAGGAATGATCTGTACTTGAGAACCTAGAGAAGCCCGATCTATGTATTTCTAGGTCAAGTAAACATTTTTATAAATTGGCCCAAGTAGGGAGTTGGTAGTTTTCATATGGATCGGGCAAATAGGATTTCTAAGCAATTTCCTCTAGCTAGCTCCATAAACCAATAAACTCTCGATTAGTTTCTCCCATAATTGTCTGATGAATATTGCAGCTTAATTGAATTTATAAATATGACAAGATATATAACCAAAAGGAGATGATCTGGTCCATCCATGGCGCATGGACAAAGCTAGCAAATTAAATTGGATGGATATACATAAAGAACAGTACAGAAGAAGACATAAAAAATCGTCGGTAATTAATGTTTGAATAATGCTAACGGTATGTTACTGTAGCATACAGCTTGAGTACCGTCTGACGTGGATGACTTATGTGTCATCCACGTTAGCTGCCTCTTTGGCAAAGAGAAAACCGGAACCTTCGGGTTTCGGTTTTCTCTTGAGCGGGAGAGAGAGGGAGGGAGGCCGGGAGGGAGAGGGAGGCCGGGAGGGAGAGGGAGGCCGGAGAGGGAGGGAGGCCGGGAGGGAGAGGGAGGCCGGAGAGGGAGGGAGGGAGGAGAGGGAGGAAGGCCGCCGAGTGGGAGGGAGAGGCGGGAGGCCGCCGGGCAGGAGGGAGAGGGCCGGGGGCTGCGGCTCGGGAGGGAGAGGGCCGGGGGCCGCGGCTCGGGAGGGAGAGGGACGGGGCCTGGGGCTGGGAGGGAGAGGGACAGGGGCCGCGGCGCTGGGAGGGAGAGGGACGGGGCAGCAGTGCGGAGGGAGAGGGACGGGGCCGCGCGCGCGGGAGGGGAGAGGACGGGGCCGCCCGCCCGCGGAAGGAAGGAGGCCGCCCGCCGTGGGAAGGAAGGAGGCCGCCCCACAGCGGGAAGGGAAGGGAGGCCGCCCCGCTTGGAAGGAAGGGGGAGGCTGCCCATGAGGGCCCCGACCTCCCTCCTTCCCGCTCCCACTCCGACCTCCTCCCTCCCGCCTCCTGCTCCGCCTCCTCCTCCCTCCCCCCTCCGGCCTCCTCCCCCGCTCCCGCTCCGGCCTCCTCCCTCCCGCTCCCGCTCCGGTCTCCCTCCCTCCCGCTCCTGCTCCGGCCTCCCTCCCTCTTTCTCCTGCTCAAGAGAAAACCGGAACCTTCGGGTTCCGGTTTTCTCTATGCCTAAGAGGCAGCTGACGTGGATGACTAAGGCAAGCTGTATGCTACAGTAACATACCGTTAGCATTACTCTTAATGTTTCATGTGCTTGGTAAGAAAGCGGTGCAAGGCCTGGACAAGGGTGACTAGCTGACGGATATTGTTGTTCTCCTCGGCCAAGAGATTAGTGGACCCATTATACTCAAAGGCGGTGTCGCACTACAATGCCGTCCCCTGCACGATCCCTAGCTTGGCTTCGACGTCGTACTTGTTGGCCTCGTAGGCCCGGGCAGTCTCCTACAAAGCAGAGACGGCTTCGTTGTAGGCCTTGAGGCACTGCTGAAGCTCCTTCTTGGTCATGTCCGTACAAGTCACGTAACTCAACTTATGGATGAGATGAGATGTTCGTGAAGCGTTCTGGAGAGCCAAACCGGTGGTGATCTTCAGAAGTCCGCCCATCTCGGTGGTGTAGCTCTCTGGGACGCTCTGTAGGGAGGTCACGCAGAAGTCGAGCTTGATCGCGGCCGGGTTCAATTTTGTGGCTCTTTCGCAGATTTTGTTGATGTAGGAGATGCCATGGGCGTCTGTGACTTGAGGGGTGTTGGGAAAATGACTATTTTGGGACCCGACTGAGAGTCGGGACCCGTTTCCCTAACTGTGAGTCTTATTACCGTTTCTGAACGGTGAAACTATTAAATGAGATCCGATTAAATTGGATCTCATAACACGAACGGGACTTTTGCCCGTTCGTGAATTGGGGATAAAACGAGGGTTCCGCGAGAACCCAAAGATACGGAAAAACCAGAGACTTACCTTCTTCTTCCTCGGCAAAACCAGAACCTCGGTGTCTTCTTTCTCGGCAAGACTTTTCCTGTTTGTTATTCACGGAAGAGACGGGAAACACAGTGCTATTTTATTCTTCATCCCGTGTCTTCTTCTTCGTATCTCGCTGTCATCTTCTCCATCTCGTGTTTTCTTCTTCGAGCGAAGTCTCTTCGTATGCCGTGCATTTATTCTCTCTCGAAATTTTCTTCAAGCATAAATCCTCTTTGATCTGGGTTCCCGAACGACTCCGAACTCTCAGTGACGAGTGCACGTCCCTCTGAGAGTGCTGCGTATCCTTGGGAGACGCTCGGCTTGTGACTCAGTACCGTGGTCGCCGATAACGTCTTTAAGGCAGTGGATTTCTCCACACCGTAGCATCAAACTGATAAGTTTTTGGTTTTTTAGTTTAATTTGATCAGAATGCTATAGTTTTATGTTTTGTGCTTCGTTCAATAGTTAATTGTTACTAATCAGATTATATTTGATTATTGTATGTTATTGTTTTAGGCTTATAAAGCTAACTTAGTTTGCTGCTGTAATTTAATCTATCTTTATATAGTCTGAATTGGAATGCAATATATATTGTTGTAGTTCTACTTGTTTAGTTCAAATAATTAGGTGATATTGCATGTTTAGCCTGCTGAAATTTAGAATTTGTTTATTCTAGTTGATGTACTTGTTGTGTTTTAAAATTCTGTTATCTTTTTAAATTACAATCATATTGTTGTTCTTCTATTAGAATAAATTGAGTTATTTCTATTATAGATTCAAATTCTGTTATATTGTTGAATTTTGTTTTTGCATAATTACTACATTAGAATTCTGGTAAGTTTATTAGAATTCCTTTTATAGATTGAATTAAAGAGTAGTCTATCTTCTGATTATTTGTCTAATTAAGTGCTTTCTTACCCAATAGGTCCAACAATTTAAAGACGTTATTTCATAATTAACCTAATGGGAAAGAAAGGATTAATAGACTTATCAAAATTAGAACCTTTAGATGGGACAAATTACAAACGGTGGTCCCAAAAGTTGTTAATATTTTTTGAACAACTTGAGGTTGATTATGTGTTATTTTCTGATCCTCCCTCTGAGACAAACATGACTGAACCCCCTACTACACATTTAGTAACACCCCCTTCAGCTCGAACTAAAACTTCAGAAATAGAGATGAAGGCTAAATATGAAAAAGACAATAAAATGGTTAGAAGTCATTTAATAAATCACATGACAAACAATCTTTTCGACCTATTTATAAACCATAAATCAGCGAAGGAAATTTGGGAAATTTTGGAGAAGAGATATGGAGGAGATGATGCCGGAAAGAAAAAATACGTAGTTGGAAAATGGCTTCAATTTCAGATGGTTGATAATAAATCAATCATTGAACAAGTGCATTAGTACGAAAACCTAGTCACTGATGTACTCAACGAAGGGATGAAAATGTGTGAGATCTTACAAGCGAATGTTTTATTGGAAAAATTTCCACCATCTTGGAGTGATTATAGAAACCATCTTAAGCACAAAAAGAGAGATCTCACACTGCAAGAACTCATTAGCCACATGAGAACCGACGAAGCTAATCGCCTCAAGGATAAACAAATCTCTGATTCAATTTCTGTTCCAAAGGCAAATTTAATTGAATCAAGTACTTTCTCTTTCAGGAACAGGTTTAAGAAGAGTCTAAAGAAAGGACCACATAAAGGAGACAATAAGAAGCAGATTGGCATCATCAAGTCTAACAATAAGAACCAGAAATCTCAATGCTATGTATGTGGGAAGCCTGGCCACAAGGCATATCAATGTTATCATCGTCAAGGGCAGCAGCAGAGGACCAATGACAAGGCTGGCAGCAAGTCAACAAACCAAGCCAACCTTGTTGAAAATGATGACATTGTTGCTGCAGTAGTTGTAGAAGCGAACTTGGTGGAAAACAAAACAGATTGGGTGATAGACACAGGAGCTACTAGACACTTCTGCGCCAACAAGGAGTTGTTCCATGATTTTGAAGAAGTGCCTGATGGCGAACGTGTCTATATGGGAAACCAGAGTGTCGCTGGAGTTCTTGGCAAAGGCAAAATTCTGCTAAAATTGACTTCAGGCAAAACCTTAGCCTTGCAGAATACTCTTTATGTTCCCTCCTTATGTAGAAACTTAGTTTCAGGTGCCCTATTGAATAAGGCTGGATTGAAACTAGTGTTTGAGGCTGATAAAATTGTAATGACTAGAAACGGAGAATTTGTGGGGAAGGGTTATCTCAACGAGGGATTATTCGTTTTGAACATTGTATCTGAAATTATTAATGAAAAACCATCCTCTAGTTTTGCTTATATTGCTGAGTCTGTTAACTTATGGCATGGAAGACTTGGACATGTAAACGTAGCTTCAATTGAAAGACTTAGAAATCTAAACTTAATTCCCTATGTGAATACAAACGAATTTTCTAAGTGTCCTGTTTGTGTAGAAGCCAAGTATGCCAAGAAGCCTTTTAAATCAGTGGAGAATAGAAACACTGAACAGTTAGATTTAATTCATATAGACTTAGCAGATTTTAGAAACACAGTTAGTAAAGGAGGTAGAAGGTATTATGTGACCTTTATTGATGATTTTTCTAGATACACTAGAGTTTACCTCCTAAAGACCAAAGATGAAGCAGAGGAGTTGTTTCTGAAATATAAAACCGAAGTAGAAAATCAGTTGAACAAGAAAATTAAAAGGGTTAGGTCTGACAGAGGAGGAGAATATAGCACTCTATTCCTCAAGGAATTCTGTGACAAGAACGGTATTATACATGAATTTAGTGCTCCAAACACTCCACAACAAAACGATATAGCTGAGAGGAAAAATAGAACTCTCAAAGATATGATGAATGCTATGCTTATAAGTTCTGGATTACCCGACAACATCCGGGGAAGCAAGTACTTTCAGCCTGTTATATATAATGAGTTCCTCATAAGAAATTAGATAAAACTCCATATGAGCTATGGAAAGGATTTACCCCCAACCTGAAATTCCTTAAAGTGTGGGGGTGCCTAGCCAAGGTGAGTTTACCAGCTCCTAAGAGGACTAACATAGGACCCAAAACCTATGATGCAGTGTTCATAGGTTATGCAGAAAATTCAGCTGCATATAGATTCATGTCATTAGATGAAAATTCAATATCTGAATCTAGAGATGCTGAATTCTTTGAGCACTTGTTTCCTTGGAAAAAACAAAACACTAGCATAGATCCTGGTCCATCTAGTGTATTGTTGTCTTTGCCACAAGAACCTTTGATAGGTTCAAAATTCGTATCTTCCAGAACCCTAGAAGAGGACTCGAACAGAACACTTGATTTAGGTTAAACTTTTCTGTCCTTATAGCTTTTCCAAAAAGGCCTTATATAGGCATAGTCATAAAACGTGTAAACTACTATTCTAACTCTAATATGACTCCTAAGAAACCCTAGAAACGAATTTAAACGAAAATGCATCTAAATACAAAACTTTTCTAATTGAGGTTCGTTAGTCGAGAAGTAATAAATAAAAACCTCTCAAATAAATCCTCAAAACCATATTTTCGTGGATGAGCCTTCCATTGGGCTTCAAAGAGTTGATTAAATCTCCGAATCTTCTAGAACGTGAATTTCAGCTTGATTGGATCCTTGATGCTTCTGAAATGTGATGAGTGTGGTCCTCTGATCAACCTTGATGAGTAAAACTTGCTTTTGGTCACTCTCATTTATAAAAGCATTATCTTGTTGTTGAATCACACGTTTGACAAGGTTGTTCAACTACTCTTTAAATCTCTTTGCTCGACCCCTTGTTATCGGACCAATAGGAACTTGAACCGGATGAGTATTTGCTGTGGCCTTGATGTCCTCCCCAGTGTGTGTGTGGGAGCATCAGCGTGTGTGTGTGTGAGCATCAGTGTCTGTGTGTCTGTGTGAACACCTGAGTGTAAGTGTGGGAGAGTCAGTGTGTGTGTGTGTGCGTGCGAGCGTCAGTGTGGGTGTGTGTGAGCATCAGTGTGTGTGTGTGTAAGCATCAGTGGGTGTTTGAGCTTTAGTGGGTGTGTGTGAGTGAGCATCAGTGTGGGTGAACATCAGTGTGTGTGTGTGTGTGTGTGTGAGTGTGTGTAATCATCTGTGTGTGTGTGTGTTACGAACCACGCCAACAATGTGACCCAACCCGGAATCAAAGATGGGCGAAGAACTCAAGAGAAGCAAGAATGCATGAAACCGCGACCCGTTGCTTAGGAAAGCAAGAACCTTGGTATAATGAAGACGCCACGAACGGGGATGGAGGTATCCATTTGATAAATTATGTTGGACGACACAAGAACCCTTGATAAGTTCAACATTTGTATTTTCAACAACCCTAGAAGAGCACACGAGTAGAACACTTGATTTAGGTTAAAATTTCCTGTCCTTACAGCTTTTCCATAAGGGCCTTATATAGGCAAAGTCATAAAATTTGTAAACTCATATTCTAACTCTAGTATGACTCCTAAGAAACCCTAGAAACGAATTTAAACGAAAATGCATCTAAAATTCAAAACTTTCCGAATTGAGATTCCTTAGTCGAGAAGTAATTAATAAAAACCTCTCAAATAAATCCTCTAAACCCTATATTCGTGGATGAGCCTTTAATTGGGCTTCAATGGGCCTTCATAGCTCAAATTGGGCTTCAAAGAGTTGATTAAATCTCAGAATCTTATAGAACGTCAATTTCAGCATAATAGGATCCTTGATGCTTCTAAAACGTGATGAGTTGTCCTCTGATCAACTTTGAAGAGTAAAACTAGCTTTCGGTCACTCTCATTTATAAAACCATTATCTTGTTGTTGAATGACACGTTTGACAAGCTTGTTCAACTCCTCTTTAAATCTCTTTGCTCGACCCCTTGTTATTGGACCAATAGGAACTTGAACCGGATGACTATTTGCTGTGGCCTTGATGTCCGCATCAGTGTGTGTGTGTCAGCATCAGTGTGTGTGTGTGTGTGAACACCTGTGTATGCGTGGGAGAGTGTGTGTGTGTGTGTGTGTGTGTGTGGGTGAGGGTGTGTGAGAGAGCGTCAGTGTGGGTGTGTGTGTTTGAGCACCAGTGTGTGTGCGTTTGAGCATTGAGAGAGCGTCAGTGTGGGTGTGTGTGTTTGAGCACCAGTGTGTGTGCGTTTGAGCATTGGGGTGTGTGTCTGTGCATTGGTGTGTGTGTGCATAGGAATGTGCGAGAGTTGCTGTGTGTGTAAGCATTGGGGTGTGTGAGCGTTGGAGTGTGTGTGCATTGGTGTGTGTGATCGTTGGTAGGTGCAAGTGTTGGTGTTTTAGCATTGGTGTGATGGTTAATTTTGCACCGTTGGTGTGTGTGAGAGAGTTAGAGTGTGTGTGAGCGTTTGGGTGAGTGTGGTCGTTCGGGTGAGTCTGACATTTGGGTGTGTGTCAGCATTCGTGTGTGACTGTTGGTTAGTATCTGAGCGATGATGTGTGTGTGAGCGTTGGTATGTGAGTGTCAACGTAGCTGTGTATCTGAGGGTTATTGAGAGTGTGAACGTTGGTGTGTGTGTGAGCGTTGGTGAGTGAGTGTCAACGTAGCTGTGTGTCTGAGGGTTGGTGAGAGTGTGAACGTTGGTGTGTGTGTGAGCGTTGGTGTGTGAGAGTGAGCGTAGCTGTGTGTGAGGCTTGAAGACTGTGTGAGCGTTGGTGTGTGAGGGTTTGTATGTGCGAACGTTTGTGTGTTTGCGTTGATGTGGTTGTGTGTTTTTGAGCGTTAGTGGGTGTGATCGTTGGAGTGTGTGTGAGCGTTGGTGTGTGTGTGTGTGAGCATTGGTGTGTCTGTGAGTGTTGGTGTGTGTGACCGTCAGTTTGTGCGTGACCGTCGGTGTGTGTGTCTGTGACCGTCGGTGTGTGTGTGTGACCATCAAAGTGTGTGTGAGCCTTGGTGTTTGTGTGAGCGTTGGTGTGTGTGTGTGTGAGCGTTTGTGTGTGTGTGTGAGCGTTGGTGTGTGTGTGAGTGTTAGTATTGGTGAGTATGTGTGAGCGTGTGTGACTGTGTGTGTGAGCATTAGTGTGTCTGTGTGTGTGTGTATGCATCAGTGGGTGTGGGTGTTTGAGCTTTCGTGGGTGTTTGAGCTTTCGTGGGTGTTTGAGCTTTCGTGGGTGTGTGTGTGTGAGCATCAGTGGGTGTGTGTGTATGAGCATCAGTGTGTGTGTCTGTGTAATCATTTGTGTGTGTGTGTGATACGAACCACGCCAACAATGTGACGCAACCCGGAATCAAAGAAGGACGAAGAACTCAAGAGAAGCAAGAATGCATGAAACCACGTCCCGTTGTTTGGCAAAGCAAGAACCTTGGTATAATGAAGACGCCACAAACGGGGATGGAGGAATCCATTTGATAAGTCATGTTGAACGCCACAAGAACCTTTGATAGGTTCAAGATTCGTATCTTCCAGAACCCTAGAAGAGGACTCGAACAGAACACTTGATTTAGGTTGAAATTTTCTGTCCTTACAGCTTTTCCAAAAAGGCCTTATATAGGCAAAGTCATAAAACGTGTAAACTACTATTCTAACTCTAATATGACTCCTAAGAAACCCTAGAAACGAATTTAAACGAAAATGCATCTAAATACAAAACTTTCCTAATTGAGATTCCTTAGTCGAGAAGTAATTAATAAAAACCTCTCAAATAAATCCTCAAAACCATATTTTCGTGGATGAGCCTTCTATTGGGCTTCAAAGAGTTGATTAAATCTCCGAATCTTCTAGAACGTGAATTTCAGCTTGATTGGATCCTTGATGCTTCTCAAACAAGATGAGTTGTCCTCTGATCAACCTTGATGAGTAAAACTTGCTTTTGGTCACTCTCATTTATAAAAGCATTATCTTGTTGTTGAATCACACGTTTTACAAGGTTGTTCAACTCCTCTTTAAATCTCTTTGCTCGACCCCTTGTTATCGGACCAATAGGAACTTGAACCGGATGAGTATTTGCTGTGGCCTTGATGTCTTCCCAGTGTGTGTGTGGAGCATCAGCGTGTGTGTGTGTGTGAGCATCAGTGTCTGTGTGTCTGTGTGAACACCTGAGTGTAAGTGTGGGAGAGTCAGTGTGTGTGTGTGTGCGTGCGAGCGTCAGTGTGGGTGTGTGTGAGCATCAGTGTGTGTGTGTGTAAGCATCAGTGGGTGTTTGAGCTTTAGTGGGTGTGTGTGAGTGAGCATCAGTGTGGGTGAACATCAGTGTGTGTGTGTGTGAGTGTGTGTAATCATCTGTGTGTGTGTGTGTTACGAACCACGCCAACAATGTGACCCAACCCGGAATCAAAGATGGGCGAAGAACTCAAGAGAAGCAAGAATGCATGAAACCGCGACCCGTTGCTTAGGAAAGCAAGAACCTTGGTATAATGAAGACGCCACGAACGGGGATGGAGGTATCCATTTGATAAATTATGTTGGACGACACAAGAACCCTTGATAAGTTCAACATTTGTATTTTCAACAACCCTAGAAGAGCACACGAGTAGAACACTTGATTTAGGTTAAAATTTCCTGTCCTTACAGCTTTTCCATAAGGGCCTTATATAGGCAAAGTCATAAAATTTGTAAACTCATATTCTAACTCTAGTATGACTCCTAAGAAACCCTAGAAACGAATTTAAACGAAAATGCATCTAAAATTCAAAACTTTCCGAATTGAGATTCCTTAGTCGAGAAGTAATTAATAAAAACCTCTCAAATAAATCCTCAAAACCCTATATTCGTGGATGAGCCTTCAATTGGGCTTCAATGGGCCTTCATAGCTCAAATTGGGCTTCAAAGAGTTGATTAAATCTCAGAATCTTATAGAACGTCAATTTCAGCTTAATAGGATCCTTGATGCTTCTAAAACGTGATGAGTTGTCCTCTGATCAACTTTGAAGAGTAAAACTAGCTTTCGGTCACTCTCATTTATAAAACCATTATCTTGTTGTTGAATGACACGTTTGACAAGCTTGTTCAACTCCTCTTTAAATCTCTTTGCTCGACCCCTTGTTATTGGACCAATAGGAACTTGAACCGGATGACTATTTGCTGTGGCCTTGATGTCCGCATCAGTGTGTGTGTGTCAGCATCAGTGTGTGTGTGTGTGTGAACACCTGTGTATGCGTGGGAGAGTCAGTGTGTGTGTGTGTGTGTGTGTGTGTGGGTGAGGGTGTGTGAGAGAGCGTCAGTGTGGGTGTGTGTGTTTGAGCACCAGTGTGTGTGCGTTTGAGCATTGAGAGAGCGTCAGTGTGGGTGTGTGTGTTTGAGCACCAGTGTGTGTGCGTTTGAGCATTGAGAGAGCGTCAGTGTGGGTGTGTGTGTTTGAGCACTAGTGTGTGTGCGTTTGAGCATTGGGGTGTGTGTCTGTGCATTGGTGTGTGTGAGCATAGGAATGTGCGAGAGTTGCTGTGTGTGTGAGCATTGGGGTGGGTGAGCGTTGGAATGTGTGAGCGTTGGTGTGTGTGATCGTTGGTATGTGCAAGTGTTGGTGTTTTAGCATTGGTGTGATGGTTAATTTTGCACCGTTGGTGTGTGTGAGAGAGTTAGAGTGTGTGTGAGCGTTAGTGAGTGTGAGCGTTTGGGTGAGTGTGGTCGTTCGGGTGAGTCTGACATTTGGATGTGTGTCAGCATTCGTGTGTGACTGATGGTTAGTATCTGAGCGATGAAGTGTGAGTGAGCGTTGGTATGTGAGTGTCAACGTAGCTGTGTATCTGAGGGTTATTGAGAGTGTGAACGTTGGTGTGTGTGTGAGCGTTGGTGAGTGAGTGTCAACGTAGCTGTGTGTCTGAGGGTTGGTGAGAGTGTGAGCGTTGGTGTGTGTGTGAGAGTGAGCGTAGCTGTGTGTGAGGCTTGAAGACTGTGTGAGCGTTGGTGTGTGAGGGTTTGTATGTGCGAACGTTTGTGTGTTTGCGTTGATGTGGTTGTGTGTTTTTGAGCGTTAGTGGGTGTGATCGTTGGAGTGTGTGTGAGCGTTGGTGTGTGTGTGTGAGCGTTGGTGTGTCTGTGAGCGTTGGTGTGTGTGACCGTCATTTTGTGCGTGACCGTCGGTGTGTGTGTGTGTGACCGTCGGTGTGTGTGTGTGACCATCAAAGTGTGTGTGAGCCTTGGTGTTTGTGTGAGCGTTGGTGTGTGTGTGTGAGCGTTTGTGTGTGTGTGTGAGCGTTGGTGTGTGTGTGAGTGTTAGTATTGGTGAGTATGTGTGAGCGTGTGTGACTGTGTGTGTGAGCATTAGTGTGTCTGTGTGTGTGTGTATGCATCAGTGGGTGTGGGTGTTTGAGCTTTCGTGGGTGCGTGTGTGTGAGCATCAGTGGGTGTGTGTGTATGAGCATCAGTGTGTGTGTCTGTGTAATCATTTGTGTGTGTGTGATACGAACCACGCCAACAATGTGACGCAACCCGGAATCAAAGAAGGACGAAGAACTCAAGAGAAGCAAGAATGCATGAAACCACGTCCCGTTGTTTGGCAAAGCAAGAACCTTGGTATAATGAAGACGCCACAAACGGGGATGGAGGAATCGTTTTGGTAAGTCATGTTGAACGCCACAAGAACCTTTGATAGGTTCAAGATTCGTATCTTCCAGAACCCTAGAAGAGGACTCAAACTGAACACTTGATTTAGGTTAAAATTTTCTGTCCTTACAGCTTTTCCAAAAAGGCCTTATATAGGCAAAGTCATAAAACGTGTAAACTACTATTCTAACTCTAATATGACTCCTAAGAAACCCTAGAAACGAATTTAAACGAAAACGCATCTAAATACAAAACTTTCCTAATTGAGATTCCTTAGTCGAGAAGTAATTAATAAAAACCTCTCAAATAAATCCTCAAAACCATATTTTCGTGGATGAGCCTTCCATTGGGCTTCAAAGAGTTGATTAAATCTCTGAATCTTCTAGAACGTGAATTTCAGCTTGATTGGATCCTTGACGCTTCTCAAACGTGATGAGTTGTCCTCTGATCAACCTTGATGAGTAAAACTTGCTTTTGGTCACTCTCATTTATAAAAGCATTATCTTGTTGTTGAATCACACGTTTTACAAGGTTGTTCAACTCCTCTTTAAATCTCTTTGCTCGACCCCTTGTTATCGGACCAATAGGAACTTGAACCGGATGAGTATTTGCTGTGGCCTTGATGTCCTCCCCAGTGTGTGTGTAGGAGCATCAGCGTGTGTGTGTGTCAGCATCAGAGTTTGTGTGTGTGTGAGCATCAGTGTCTGTGTGTCTGTGTGAACACCTGAGTGTAAGTGTGGGAGAGTCAGTGTGTGTGTGTGTGTGTGTGCGAGCGTCAGTGTGGGTGTGTGTGTTTGAGCACCGGTCTGTGTGCGTGTGAGCATTGGGGTGTGTGTGTGTGGGCATTTGTGTGTGGGAGCGTAGGAGTGTGCGAGAGTTGCTGTGTGTGTGAGCATTGGTGTGTGTGAGCGTTGGAGTGTGTGAGCGTTAGAGTGCGTGAGCGTTGGTACGTGCAAGTGTTGGTGTTTTAGCATTGGTGTGTTGGTGAATTTTTCAGCGTTGGTGTGTGTTTCAGAGTTGGTGTGTGTGAGAGAGTTAGTGTGTGTGTGAGCGTTCGGGTGAGTGTGACATTTGGGTGTGTGTGAGCGTTGGTGTGTGACCTTTGGTTTGTATCTGAGCGATGATGTGCGTGTGAGCGTTGGTATGTGAGTGTCAACGTAGCTGTCAATCTAAGGGTTGGTGAGAGTGTGAGCGTTGGTGTGTGTGTGAGCGTTGGCGTGTGTGTGTGAGCGTTGGTGTGTGTGTGTGAGTGTTAGTGTTGGTGAGTATGTGTGAGCATTAGTGCGTTAGTGTTGGTGAGTATGTGTGAGCATTAGTGTGTTAGTGTTGGTGAGTATGTGTGAGCATTAGTGTGTCTGTGTGTGTGTGTGTGTGAGCATCAGTGTGTGTGTGTGTAAGCATCGGTGGGGGTGTGTGCTTGAGCTTTAGTGGGTGTGTGTGAGTGAGCATCAGTGTGGGTGAACATCAGTGTGTGTGTGTGTGTGTGTGTGTGTGTGTGTGTGTAATCATCTGTGTGTGTGTGTGATACGAACTACGCCAACAATGTGACGCAACCCAGAATCGAAGATGGATGAAGAACTCAAGAGAAGGAAGAATGCATGAAACCGCGACCCGTTGCTTAGCAAAGCAAGAACCTTGGTATAGTGAAGACGCCACAAACGGGGATGGAGGAATCCGTTTGATAAGTCAGGTTGAACGCCACAAGAAACCTTGATAAGTTCAAAATTCGTATCTTCAAGAACCCAAGAAGAGAACTCGAGCAGAATGCTAGATTTAGGTTAAAATTTTCTGTCTTTACAACTTTTCCTTAAAGGCCTTATATAGGCACAGATATAAAACGTGTAAACTCATATTCAAACTCTAATAGGACTCCTAAGAAACCCTAGAAACGAATTTAAACGAAAATACATACAAAACTTTCCTAATTACAAAAGTTTCCTAATTGAGGTTCCTTAGTGGAGAAGTAATAAAATAATAAAAATCCTTCAACTAAATCCTCAAAAACCCTAATTTCGTGAATGAGTGTTCCACGGGCTTTCAATGGGCTTTCTTAGCTCAAATTGGGCTTCAAAGAGCTGATTAAACCTCTGAGTCGGTTAAAACGTGAATTTCAGCTCGATTGATTCCTTGCTGCTTCTAGAAAGTGAGTAGGTGTCTCCTGATCAACTTTGATGCGTAAAATAAGCTTTTGGTCACTCTCATTTAGACATGTATTATCTTGTTGTTGAATGACACGTTTGACAAGGTTGTTAAACTCCTCTTTGAATCGCTTTGCTCGACCCCTTGTTATCGGACCAATTGGAACTTGAACCGGATCAGGATCAGTTTTTGCTGTAGCCTTGATGTCCTCATCATTCTCCCCCTCTTTAAAAGGATTTGTCCTCAAATCGTCACCTACATCAAATGGACTTAAGTCAGTAACATTGAATGTAGCACTGACATTGTACTCACCTGGTAAGTCTAACTTGTAGGCATTGTCATTAATCCGTTCTAGCACTTGAAAAGGTCCATCTCCACGTGGAAGTAGCTTAGAGCGTCTTTGTGCTGGAAATCTTTCTTTTTCAAATGTAACCACACCCAATCACCAGGCTCAAAACAAGTTTTTGACGTCCTTTGTTGGCTTGTTTGATGTATTGTTGAGTCCTTCTCTCTATGTTAAAGGCGTGTCTTCTCATGAAGTGTCCTCACAAAATCTGCCTTCTTTTGACCATCTAAGTTCATGTGCTCAGAAACAGGTAAAGGTGATAAATCTAATGGAGTTAACGGATTAAAACCGTACACAATTTCAAATGGAGAGAACTTAGTAGCAGAATGCACGAACGATTATAAGCAAACTCAACATGTGGTAAACAATCTTCCCAAGTTTTGATGTTCTTACTGATGATAGCTCGTAGTAGAGTAGATAAAGTCCTATTAACTACCTCTGTTTGACCATCGGTTTGTGGATGACATGTAGTAGAAAATAACAGTTTTGTTCCTAATTTTCCCCATAATGTCTTCCAAAAGTAGCTTAAGAATTTAGCATCCCGGTCAGATACGATTGTTCTAGGCATACCATGTAATCTTACAATCTCTTTGAAGAACAAATCAGCAATATGAGAAGCATCATCAGTCTTATGACAAGGAATAAAATGAGCCATCTTAGAAAACCTATCTACCACCACAAAGATTGAATCCCGCCCACGTCTACTCCTAGGCAAACCAAGAATAAAGTCCATTGATATATCAATCCAAGGTGAAACAGGAATAGGAAGGGGTGTATAAAGACCATTAGGTTGAACCTTCGATTTTGCTTGCCTACACGTTATACATCTCCCACATAACCTCTCTACATCCCGTTTCATATGTGGCCAATGGAAATGTTCTTGCAGAATAGATAGAGTTTTAGCAACTCCAAAGTGCCCCATTAAGCCTCCACCATGGGCTTCTCGAACTAGCAAATCTCTCATCGAACTGTTGGGTATGCACAATTTATTTTCTCTGAACAAGAAACCCTCATGCCTATAAAACCTACCCATTGCAGATTTTTCGCAAACACTATACACTTCATTAAAATCGTGGTCGTCATGATAAAGATCTTTTATGTGCTCAAAACCAAGAAACTTAGCATCCAAAGTAGATATTAAGACATACCTCCGTGAAAGTGCATCAGCAACTACATTCTCTTTACCTTGTTTGTAGCAAATGACATAAGGAAAAGTCTCAATCAATTCTGCCCACCGAGCATGCCTTTTATTCAGCTTGTGTTGACCTTTTAAATGCTTCAAGGACTCATGATCTGTATGAATTACAAACTCTTTTGGCCATAAGTAATGTTGCCATGTTTCCAATGCTCGAACTAAAGCATACAACTCTTTATCATAAGTGGGGTAGTTAAGTGCGGCCCCACTCAACTTCGCTAAAGTATGCAAGTGGCCTTCTATCTTGCATAAGAACAGCGCCTATACCAAAACCAGAAGCATCACATTCAATTTCAAACGTCTTAGAAAAATCAGGAAGAGCAAGTAAAGGGGCATGAGTAAGCTTATGCTTAAGAAGTTGGAACGCCTTCTCTTGTTCTTCTCCCCATCTGAATGCAACGTTCTTCTTGATAACTTCTGTAAGAGGTGCAGCAATGGTGCTGAAATCTTTTACGAACCTCCTGTAAAAACTAGCAAGCCCATGAAAACTCCTAACATGACCAACAGTGGAAGGAGTCGGCCATTCTTGAATAGCTTTGTTCTTTTCATGATCAACCTCTATGCCTTTTGCACTCACCACGAATCCTAGAAAACAAGCTTATCGGTGCAGAAAGTACACTTTTGAGGTTAGCAAATAATTTCTCTTCTCAAGTACATTCAAAACCGATTGTAAATGAGAGACATGTTCATGTAAGGTCTTGCTGTAAATGAGCTTTCGTGGGTGTTTGAGAGCGTGGGTGTGTGTGTGTGAGCATCAGTGGGTGTGTGTGTATGAGCATCAGTGTGTGTGTCTGTGTAATCATTTGTGGGTGTGTGTGATACGAACCACGCCAACAATGTGACGCAACCCGGAATCAAAGAAGGACGAAGAACTCAAGAGAAGCAAGAATGCATGAAACCACGTCCCGTTGTTTGGCAAAGCAAGAACCTTGGTATAATGAAGACGCCACAAACGGGGATGGAGGAATCCATTTGATAAGTCACGTTGAACGCCACAAGAACCTTTGATAGGTTCAAGATTCGTATCTTCCAGAACCCTAGAAGAGGACTCGAACAGAACACTTGATTTAGGTTAAAATTTTCTGTCCTTACAGCTTTTCCAAAAAGGCCTTATATAGGCAAAGTCATAAAACGTGTAAACTACTATTCTAACTCCAATATGACTCCTAAGAAACCCTAGAAACGAATTTAAACGAAAATGCATCTAAATACAAAACTTTCCTAATTGAGATTCCTTAGTCGAGAAGTAATTAATAAAAACCTCTCAAATAAATCCTCAAAACCATATTTTCGTGGATGAGCCTTCCATTGGGCTTCAAAGAGTTGATTAAATCTCCGAATCTTCTAGAACGCGAATTTCAGCTTGATTGGATCCTTGATGCTTCTCAAACGTGATGAGTTGTCCTCTGATCAACCTTGATGAGTAAAACTTGCTTTTGGTCACTCTCATTTATAAAAGCATTTTCTTGTTGTTGAATCACACGTTTTACAAGGTTGTTCAACTCCTCTTTAAATCTCTTTGCTCGACCCCTTGTTATCGGACCAATAGGAACTTGAACCGGATGAGTATTTGCTGTGGCCTTGATGTCCTCCCCAGTGTGTGTGTGGGAGCATCAGCGTGTGTGTGTGTCAGCATCAGAGTTTGTGTGTGTGTGAGCATCAGCGTGTGTGTGTCTGTGTGAACACCTGAGTGTAAGTGTGGGAGAGTCAGTGTGTGTGTGTGTGTGTGTGTGTGTGTGCGAGCGTCAGTGTGGGTGTGTGTGTTTGAGCACCGGTCTGTGTGCGTGTGAGCATTGGGGTGTGTGTGTGTGGGCATTTGTGTGTGGGAGCGTAGGAGTGTGCGAGAGTTGCTGTGTGTGTGAGCATTGGTGTGTGTGAGCGTTGGAGTGTGTGAGCGTTAGAGTGCGTGAGCGTTGGTACGTGCAAGTGTTGGTGTTTTAGCATTGGTGTGTTGGTGAATTTTTCAGCGTTGGTGTGTGTTTCAGAGTTGGTGTGTGTGAGAGAGTTAGTGTGTGTGTGAGCGTTCGGGTGAGTGTGACATTTGGGTGTGTGTGAGCGTTGGTGTGTGACCTTTGGTTTGTATCTGAGCGTTGGTGTGTGACCTTTGGTTTGTATCTGAGCGATGATGTGCGTGTGAGCGTTGGTATGTGAGTGTCAACGTAGCTGTCAATCTAAGGGTTGGTGAGAGCGTGAGCGTTGGTGTGTGTGTGAGCGTTGGCGTGTGTGTGTGAGCGTTGGTGTGTGTGTGAGCGTTGGCGTGTGTGTGTGAGCGTTGGTGTGTGTGTGAGCGTTGGCGTGTGTGTGTGAGCGTTGGTGTGTGTGTGTGAGTGTTAGTGTTGGTGAGTATGTGTGAGCATTAGTGCGTTAGTGTTGGTGAGTATGTGTGAGCATTAGTGTGTTAGTGTTGGTGAGTATGTGTGAGCATTAGTGTGTTAGTGTTGGTGAGTATGTGTGAGCATTAGTGTGTTAGTGTTGGTGAGTATGTGTGAGCATTAGTGTGTCTGTGTGTGTGTGTGTGTGAGCATCAGTGTGTGTGTGTGTAAGCATCAGTGGGTGTGGGTGTTTGAGCTTTAGTGGGTGTGTGTGAGTGAGCATCAGTGTGGGTGAACATCAGTGTGTGTGTGTGTGAGTGTGTGTAATCATCTGTGTGTGTGTGTGATACGAACCACGCCAACAATGTGACCCAACCCGGAATCAAAGATGGGCGAAGAACTCAAGAGAAGCAAGAATGCATGAAACCGCGACCCGTTGCTTAGGAAAGCAAGAACCTTGGTATAATGAAGACGCCACGAACGGGGATGGAGGTATCCATCTGATAAATTATGTTGGACGACACAAGAACCCTTGATAAGTTCAACATTCGTATTTTCAAGAACCCTAGAAGAGCACACGAGTAGAACACTTGATTTAGGTTAAAATTTCGTGTCCCTACAGCTTTTCCATAAGGGCCTTATATAGGCAAAGTCATAAAATTTGTAAACTCATATTCTAACTCTAGTATGACTCCTAAGAAACCCTAGAAACGAATTTAAACGAAAATGCATCTAAAATTCAAAACTTTCCGAATTGAGATTCCTTAGTCGAGAAGTAATTAATAAAAACCTCTCAAATAAATCCTCAAAACCCTATATTCGTGGATGAGCCTTCAATTGGGCTTCAATGGGCCTTCATAGCTCAAATTGGGCTTCAAAGAGTTGATTAAATCTCAGAATCTTATAGAACGTCAATTTCAGCTTGATAGGATCCTTGATGCTTCTAAAACGTGATGAGTTGTCCTCTGATCAACTTTGATGAGTAAAACTAGCTTTCGGTCACTCTCATTTATAAAACCATTATCTTGTTGTTGAATGACACGTTTGACAAGCTTGTTCAACTCCTCTTTAAATCTCTTTGCTCGACCCCTTGTTATTGGACCAATAGGAACTTGAACCGGATGACTATTTGCTGTGGCCATGATGTCCTCATCAGTGTGTGTGTGTGTGTCAGCATCAGTGTGTGTGTGTGTGAACACCTGTGTATGCGTGGGAGAGTCAGTGTGTGTGTGTGTGTGTGTGCGTGTGTGTGTGTGAGAGAGCGTCAGTGTGGGTGTGTGTGTTTGAGCACCAGTGTGTGTGCTTGCGCATTGAGAGAGCGCCAGTGTGTGTGTGTGTGTTTGAGCACCAGTGTGTGTGCGCTTGAGCATTGAGAGAGCGCCAGGTGTGTGTGTGTGTGTTTGAACACCAGTGTGTGTGCGTTTGAGCATTGGGGTGTGTGTCTGTGCATTGGTGTGTGTGAGCATAGGAACGTGCGAGAGTTGCTGTGTGTGTGAGCATAGGAATGTGCGAGAGTTGCTGTGTGTGTGAGCGTTGGAGTGTGTGAGCGTTGGTGTGTGTGGTCGTTGGTATGTGCAAGTGTTGGTGTTTTAGCATTGGTGTGATGGTTAATTTTGCAACCGCTGGTGTGTGTGAGAGAGTTAGAGTGTGTGCGCGTGTGTGAGTGTGAGCGCTTGGGTGAGTGTGGTCGCTCGGGTGAGTCTGACATTTGGGTGTGTGTCAGCATTCGTGTGTGACTGTTGGTTAGTATCTGAGCGATGATGTGTGTGTGAGCGTTGGTATGTGAGTGTCAACGAGCTGTGTATCTGAGGGTTATTGAGAGTGTGAACGTTGTGTGTGTGTGTGAGCGTTGCAGTGAGTGAGTGTCAACGAGCTGTGTGTCTGAGGGTTGGTGAGAGTGTGAACGTTGGTGTGTGTGTGAGCGTTGGTGTGTGAGAGTGAGCGAGCTGTGTGTGAGGCTTGAAGACCGTGTGTGAGCGTTGGTGTGTGAGGTGAGGGTTTGTATGTGCGAACGTTTGTGTGTTTGGCGTTGATGTGGTTGTGTGTGTTTTGAGCGTTAGTAGTGGGTGTGATCGTGGAGTGTGTGTGAGCGTTGGTGTGTGTGACCGCCATTTTGTGCGTGACCGCCGGTGTGTGTGTGTGACCGCCGGTGTGTGTGTGCGTGACCGCCGTGTGTGTGTGTGTGTGTGTGTGTGTGACCGTGTGTGTGTGTGTGACCATCAAGTGTGTGTGTGTGAGCCTTGGTGTTTGTGTGAGCGTTGGTGTGTGTGTGAGAGCGTGTGTGTGTGTGTGTGTGTGTTGGTGTGTGTGTGAGTGTTAGTATTGGTGAGTATGTGTGAGCGTGTGTGACTGTTCACGCATTAGTGTGTCTGTGTGTGTGTAAGCATCAGTGGGTGTGGGTGTTTGAGCTTTCGTGGGTGTTTGAGCTTTCGTGGGTGTGTGTGTGTGAGCATCAGTGGGTGTGTGTGTATGAGCATCAGTGTGTGTGTCTGTGTAATCATTTGTGGGTGTGTGTGATACGAACCACGCCAACAATGTGACGCAACCCGGAATCAAAGAAGGACGAAGAACTCAAGAGAAGCAAGAATGCATGAAACCACGTCCCGTTGTTTGGCAAAGCAAGAACCTTGGTATAATGAAGACGCCACAAACGGGGATGGAGGAATCCATTTGATAAGTCACGTTGAACGCCACAAGAACCTTTGATAGGTTCAAGATTCGTATCTTCCAGAACCCTAGAAGAGGACTCGAACAGAACACTTGATTTAGGTTAAAATTTTCTGTCCTTACAGCTTTTCCAAAAAGGCCTTATATAGGCAAAGTCATAAAACGTGTAAACTACTATTCTAACTCCAATATGACTCCTAAGAAACCCTAGAAACGAATTTAAACGAAAATGCATCTAAATACAAAACTTTCCTAATTGAGATTCCTTAGTCGAGAAGTAATTAATAAAAACCTCTCAAATAAATCCTCAAAACCATATTTTCGTGGATGAGCCTTCCATTGGGCTTCAAAGAGTTGATTAAATCTCCGAATCTTCTAGAACGCGAATTTCAGCTTGATTGGATCCTTGATGCTTCTCAAACGTGATGAGTTGTCCTCTGATCAACCTTGATGAGTAAAACTTGCTTTTGGTCACTCTCATTTATAAAAGCATTTTCTTGTTGTTGAATCACACGTTTTACAAGGTTGTTCAACTCCTCTTTAAATCTCTTTGCTCGACCCCTTGTTATCGGACCAATAGGAACTTGAACCGGATGAGTATTTGCTGTGGCCTTGATGTCCTCCCCAGTGTGTGTGTGGGAGCATCAGCGTGTGTGTGTGTCAGCATCAGAGTTTGTGTGTGTGTGAGCATCAGCGTGTGTGTGTCTGTGTGAACACCTGAGTGTAAGTGTGGGAGAGTCAGTGTGTGTGTGTGTGTGTGTGTGCGAGCGTCAGTGTGGGTGTGTGTGTTTGAGCACCGGTCTGTGTGCGTGTGAGCATTGGGGTGTGTGTGTGTGGGCATTTGTGTGTGGGAGCGTAGGAGTGTGCGAGAGTTGCTGTGTGTGTGAGCATTGGTGTGTGTGAGCGTTGGAGTGTGTGAGCGTTAGAGTGCGTGAGCGTTGGTACGTGCAAGTGTTGGTGTTTTAGCATTGGTGTGTTGGTGAATTTTTCAGCGTTGGTGTGTGTTTGTGTTTCAGAGTTGTGTGTGTGAGAGAGTTAGTGTGTGTGTGTGTGCGCTCGGGTGAGTGTGACATTTGGGTGTGTGTGAGCGTTGGTGTGTGACCTTTGGTTTGTATCTGAGCGATGATGTGCGTGTGAGCGTTGGTATGTGAGTGTCAACGTAGCTGTCAATCTAAGGGTTGGTGAGAGTGTGAGCGTTGGTGTGTGTGAGCGTGTGTGTGTGTGTGCGAGTGTGTGTTTGTGTGAGCGTGTGTGCGTGTGTGTGTGTGCGTTGTGTGTGTGTGCGTGTGTGTGTGTGTGAGCGTGTGTGTGTGTGTGTGTGTGTTAGTGTTTGGTGTGTGTGTGAGCATGTGTGTGTTAGTGTTAGTGTGGTGAGTATGTGTGAGCATTAGTGTGTTAGTGTTGAGAGTGTGTGAGCATTAGTGTGTGTTAGTGTTGGTGAGTATGTGTGAGCATTAGTGTGTTAGTGTTGGTGAGTGTGTGAGCATTGTGTAAGTGTGAGCATTAGTGTGTGTGTGTGTGTGTGTGTGTGTGCATGTGTGTGTGTGTGTGTAAGCATCAGTGGGTGTGGGTGTTTGAGCTTTAGTGGGTGTGTGTGAGTGAGCATCAGTGTGGGTGAACATCAGTGTGTGTGTGTGTGAGTGTGTGTAATCATCTGTGTGTGTGTGTGATACGAACCACGCCAACAATGTGACCCAACCCGGAATCAAAGATGGGCGAAGAACTCAAGAGAAGCAAGAATGCATGAAACCGCGACCCGTTGCTTAGGAAAGCAAGAACCTTGGTATAATGAAGACGCCATTTAACGGGATGGAGGTATCCATCTGATAAATTATGTTGGACGACACAAGAACCCTTGATAAGTTCAACATTCGTATTTTCAAGAACCCTAGAAGAGCACACGAGTAGAACACTTGATTTAGGTTAAAATTTCGTGTCCCTACAGCTTTTCCATAAGGGCCTTATATAGGCAAAGTCATAAAATTTGTAAACTCATATTCTAACTCTAGTATGACTCCTAAGAAACCCTAGAAACGAATTTAAACGAAAATGCATCTAAAATTCAAAACTTTCCGAATTGAGATTCCTTAGTCGAGAAGTAATTAATAAAAACCTCTCAAATAAATCCTCAAAACCCTATATTCGTGGATGAGCCTTCAATTGGGCTTCAATGGGCCTTCATAGCTCAAATTGGGCTTCAAAGAGTTGATTAAATCTCAGAATCTTATAGAACGTCAATTTCAGCTTGATAGGATCCTTGATGCTTCTAAAACGTGATGAGTTGTCCTCTGATCAACTTTGATGAGTAAAACTAGCTTTCGGTCACTCTCATTTATAAAACCATTATCTTGTTGTTGAATGACACGTTTGACAAGCTTGTTCAACTCCTCTTTAAATCTCTTTGCTCGACCCCTTGTTATTGGACCAATAGGAACTTGAACCGGATGACTATTTGCTGTGGCCATGATGTCCTCATCAGTGTGTGTGTGTGTGTCAGCATCAGTGTGTGTGTGTGTGAACACCTGTGTATGCGTGGGAGAGAGTGTGTGTGTGTGTGTGTGTGTGTGTGCGTGTGTGTGTGTGAGAGAGCGTCAGTGTGGGTGTGTGTGTTTGAGCACCAGTGTGTGTGCGTTTGCGCATTGAGAGAGCGTCAGTGTGGGTGTGTGTGTTTGAGCACCAGTGTGTGTGCGTTTGAGCATTGAGAGAGCGTCAGTGTGGGTGTGTGTGTTTGAACACCAGTGTGTGTGCGTTTGAGCATTGGGGTGTGTGTCTGTGCATTGGTGTGTGTGAGCATAGGAACGTGCGAGAGTTGCTGTGTGTGTGAGCATAGGAATGTGCGAGAGTTGCTGTGTGTGTGAGCGTTGGAGTGTGTGAGCGTTGGTGTGTGTGGTCGTTGGTATGTGCAAGTGTTGGTGTTTTAGCATTGGTGTGATGGTTAATTTTGCACCGTTGGTGTGTGTGAGAGAGTTAGAGTGTGTGTGAGCGTGTGTGAGTGTGAGCGTTTGGGTGAGTGTGGTCGTTCGGGTGAGTCTGACATTTGGGTGTGTGTCAGCATTCGTGTGTGACTGTTGGTTAGTATCTGAGCGATGATGTGTGTGTGAGCGTTGGTATGTGAGTGTCAACGTAGCTGTGTATCTGAGGGTTATTGAGAGTGTGAACGTTGGTGTGTGTGTGAGCGTTGGTGAGTGAGTGTCAACGTAGCTGTGTGTCTGAGGGTTGGTGAGAGACGTTGGTGTGTGTGAACGTGTGAGTGTGTGTGTGTGAGGGCGGTGTGTGTGTGAGAGTGAGCGAGCTGTGTGTGAGGCTTGAAGACTGTGTGAGCGTTGGTGTGTGAGGGTTTGTATGTGCGAACGTTTGTGTGTTTGGCGTTGATGTGGTTGTGTGTTTTGAGCGTTAGTGGGTGTGATCGATTGGAGTGTGTGAGCGTTGGTGTGTGTGTGAGCGCGTTGTGTGTGTGACCGCCGGTGTGTGTGCGTGACGTCGGTGTGTGCGTGACCGCGGTGTGTGTGTGCGTGACCGTCGGTGTGTGTGTGCGTGACCGTCGGTGTGTGTGTGTGACCATCAAAGTGTGTGTGAGCCTTGGTGTGTGTGTGAGCGTGTGTGTGTGTGTGTGTGCGTGTGTGTGTGTGTGTGAGCGTTGGTGTGTGTGTGAGTGTTAGTATTGGTGAGTATGTGTGAGCGTGTGTGACTGTTCACGCATTAGTGTGTCTGTGTGTGTGTGTAAGCATCAGTGGGTGTGGGTGTTTGAGCTTTCGTGGGTGTTTGAGCGTGGGTGTTTGAGGTGTGTGTGTGTGTGAGCATCAGTGGTGGGTGTGTGTGTATGAGCATCAGTGTGTGTGTCTGTGTGTAATCATTTGTGGGTGTGTGTGATACGAACCACGCCAACAATGTGACGCAACCCGGAATCAAAGAAGGACGAAGAACTCAAGAGAAGCAAGAATGCATGAAACCACGTCCCGTTGTTTGGCAAAGCAAGAACCTTGGTATAATGAAGACGCCACAAACGGGGATGGAGGAATCCATTTGATAAGTCACGTTGAACGCCACAAGAACCTTTGATAGGTTCAAGATTCGTATCTTCCAGAACCCTAGAAGAGGACTCGAACAGAACACTTGATTTAGGTTAAAATTTTCTGTCCTTACAGCTTTTCCAAAAAGGCCTTATATAGGCAAAGTCATAAAACGTGTAAACTACTATTCTAACTCCAATATGACTCCTAAGAAACCCTAGAAACGAATTTAAACGAAAATGCATCTAAATACAAAACTTTCCTAATTGAGATTCCTTAGTCGAGAAGTAATTAATAAAAACCTCTCAAATAAATCCTCAAAACCATATTTTCGTGGATGAGCTTCCATTGGGCTTCAAAGAGTTGATTAAATTCGAATCTTCTAGAACGCGAATTTCAGCTTGATTGATCCTTGATGCTTCTCAAACGTGATGAGTTGTCCTCTGATCAACCTTGATGAGTAAAACTTGCTTTTGGTCACTCTCATTTATAAAAGCATTTTCTTGTTGTTGAATCACACGTTTTACAAGGTTGTTCAACTCCTCTTTAAATCTCTTTGCTCGACCCCTTGTTATCGGACCAATAGGAACTTGAACCGGATGAGTATTTGCTGTGGCCTTGATGTCCTCCCCAGTGTGTGTGTGGGAGCATCAGCGTGTGTGTGTGTCAGCATCAGAGTTTGTGTGTGTGTGAGCATCAGCGTGTGTGTGTCTGTGTGAACACCTGAGTGTAAGTGTGGGAGAGTCAGTGTGTGTGTGTGTGTGTGTGTGTGTGAGCGTCAGTGTGGGTGTGTGTGTTTGAGCACCGGTCTGTGTGCGTGTGAGCATTGGGGTGTGTGTGTGTGGGCATTTGTGTGGGGAGCGAGGAGTGTGCGAGAGTTGCTGTGTGTGTGAGCATTGGTGTGTGTGAGCGTTGGAGTGTGTGAGCGTTAGAGCGCGTGAGCGCTGGTAACGTGCAAGTGTTGGTGTTTTAGCATTGGTGTGTTGGTGAATTTTTCAGCGTTGGTGTGTGTTTCAGAGTTGGTGTGTGTGAGAGAGTTAGTGTGTGTGTGAGCGTTCGGGTGAGTGTGACATTTGGGTGTGTGTGAGCGTTGGTGTGTGACCTTTGGTTTGTATCTGAGCGATGATGCGGTGAGCGTTGGTATGTGAGTGTCAACGAGCTGTCAATCTAAGGGTTGGTGAGAGTGTGAGCGTTGTGTGTGTGTGTGCGCGTGTGTGTGTGTGTGTGTGTGTGTGCGTGTGTGTGTGTGTTGCGCGTGTGTGTGTGAGAGTGTGTGTGTGTGAGCGTGTGTGTGTGTGTGTGTGTGTGTGTGTGTGTGTGTGAGTGTGTGTTGTGTGAGTGTGTGTGAGCATTAGTGCGTTAGTGTTGGTGAGTATGTGTGAGCATTAGTGTGTTAGTGTTGGTGAGTATGTGTGAGCATTAGTGTGTTAGTGTTGGTGAGTATGTGTGAGCATTAGTGTGTTAGTGTTTGGTGTGTGTGTGTGTGAGCAGTAGTGTGTGTGTGTGTGTGTGTGAGCATCAGTGTGTGTGTGTGTGTAAGCATCAGTGGGTGGGTGTGGGTGTTTGAGTTTTAGTGTGGTGTGTGTGAGTGAGCATCAGTGTGGGTGAACATCAGTGTGTGTGTGTGTGAGTGTGTGTAATCATAATCATCTGTGTGTGTGTGTGATACGAACCACGCCAACAATGTGACCCAACCCGGAATCAAAGATGGGCGAAGAACTCAAGAGAAGCAAGAATGCATGAAACCGCGACCCGTTGCTTAGGAAAGCAAGAACCTTGGTATAATGAAGACGCCACGAACGGGGATGGAGGTATCCATCTGATAAATTATGTTGGACGACACAAGAACCCTTGATAAGTTCAACATTCGTATTTTCAAGAACCCTAGAAGAGCACACGAGTAGAACACTTGATTTAGGTTAAAATTCGTGTCCCACAGCTTTTCCATAAGGGCCTTATATAGGCAAAGTCATAAAATTTGTAAACTCATATTCTAACTCTAGTATGACTCCTAAGAAACCCTAGAAACGAATTTAAACGAAAATGCATCTAAAATTCAAAACTTTCCGAATTGAGATTCCTTAGTCGAGAAGTAATTAATAAAAACCTCTCAAATAAATCCTCAAAACCCTATATTCGTGGATGAGCCTTCAATTGGGCTTCAATGGGCCTTCATAGCTCAAATTGGGCTTCAAAGAGTTGATTAAATCTCAGAATCTTATAGAACGTCAATTTCAGCTTGATAGGATCCTTGATGCTTCTAAAACGTGATGAGTTGTCCTCTGATCAACTTTGATGAGTAAAACTAGCTTTCGGTCACTCTCATTTATAAAACCATTATCTTGTTGTTGAATGACACGTTTGACAAGCTTGTTCAACTCCTCTTTAAATCTCTTTGCTCGACCCCTTGTTATTGGACCAATAGGAACTTGAACCGGATGACTATTTGCTGTGGCCATGATGTCCTCATCAGTGTGTGTGTGTGTCAGCATCAGTGTGTGTGTGTGTGAACACCTGTGTATGCGTGGGAGAGTCAGTGTGTGTGTGTGTGTGTGTGTGTGCGTGTGTGTGTGTGAGAGAGCGTCAGTGTGGGTGTGTGTGTTTGAGCACCAGTGTGTGTGCGTTTGCGCATTGAGAGAGCGTCAGTGTGGGTGTGTGTGTTTGAGCACCAGTGTGTGCGCGTTTGAGCATTGAGAGAGCGTCAGTGTGGGTGTGTGTGTTTGAACACCAGTGTGTGTGCGTTTGAGCATTGGGGTGTGTGTCTGTGCATTGGTGTGTGTGAGCATAGGAACGCGCGCGAGAGTTGTGTGTGTGTGTGTGAGCATAGGAATGTGCGAGAGTTGCTGTGTGTGTGAGCGTTGGAGTGTGTGAGCGTTGGTGTGTGTGGTCGTTGGTATGTGCAAGTGTTGGTGTTTTAGCATTGGTGTGATGGTTAATTTTGCACCGTTGGTGTGTGAGAGAGAGAGTTAGAGTGTGTGTGTGCGTGTGTGAGTGTGAGCGTTTGGGTGAGTGTGGTCGTTCGGGTGAGTCTGACATTTGGGTGTGTGTCAGCATTCGTGTGTGACTGTTGGTTAGTATCTGAGCGATGATGTGTGTGTGAGCGTTGGTATGTGAGTGTCAACGTAGCTGTGTATCTGAGGGTTATTGAGAGTGTGAACGTTGGTGTGTGTGTGAGCGTTGGTGAGTGAGTGTCAACGTAGCTGTGTGTCTGAGGGTTGGTGAGAGTGTGAACGTTGGTGTGTGTGTGAGCGTTGGTGTGTGAGAGTGAGCGTAGCTGTGTGTGAGGCTTGAAGACTGTGTGAGCGTTGGTGTGTGAGGGTTTGTATGTGCGAACGTTTGTGTGTTTGCGTTGATGTGGTTGTGTGTTTTTGAGCGTTAGTGGGTGTGATCGTTGGAGTGTGTGTGAGCGTTGGTGTGTGTGACCGTCATTTTGTGCGTGACCGTCGGTGTGTGTGTGCGTGACCGTCGGTGTGTGTGTGCGTGACCGTCGGTGTGTGTGTGCGTGACCGTCGGTGTGTGTGTGTGACCATCAAAGTGTGTGTGAGCCTTGGTGTGTGTGTGAGTGTGCGTGTGTGTGTGTGTGAGCGTGTGTGTGTGTGTGTGTGTGTGTGTGTGTGTGTGTGTGTGAGTGTTAGTATTGGTGAGTATGTGTGAGCGTGTGTGACTGTTCACGCATTAGTGTGTCTGTGTGTGTGTGTAAGCATCAGTGGGTGTGGGTGTTTGAGCTTTCGTGGGTGTGTGTGTGTGAGCATCAGTGGGTGTGTGTGTATGAGCATCAGTGTGTGTGTCTGTGTAATCATTTGTGGGTGTGTGTGATACGAACCACGCCAACAATGTGACGCAACCCGGAATCAAAGAAGGACGAAGAACTCAAGAGAAGCAAGAATGCATGAAACCACGTCCCGTTGTTTGGCAAAGCAAGAACCTTGGTATAATGAAGACGCCACAAACGGGGATGGAGGAATCCATTTGATAAGTCACGTTGAACGCCACAAGAACCTTTGATAGGTTCAAGATTCGTATCTTCCAGAACCCTAGAAGAGGACTCGAACAGAACACTTGATTTAGGTTAAAATTTTCTGTCCTTACAGCTTTTCCAAAAAGGCCTTATATAGGCAAAGTCATAAAACGTGTAAACTACTATTCTAACTCCAATATGACTCCTAAGAAACCCTAGAAACGAATTTAAACGAAAATGCATCTAAATACAAAACTTTCCTAATTGAGATTCCTTAGTCGAGAAGTAATTAATAAAACCTCTCAAATAAATCCTCAAAACCATATTTTCGTGGATGAGCTTCCATTGGGCTTCAAAGAGTTGATTAAATCTCCGAATCTTCTAGAACGCGAATTTCAGCTTGATTGGATCCTTGATGCTTCTCAAACGTGATGAGTTGTCCTCTGATCAACCTTGATGAGTAAAACTTGCTTTTGGTCACTCTCATTTATAAAAGCATTTTCTTGTTGTTGAATCACACGTTTTACAAGGTTGTTCAACTCCTCTTTAAATCTCTTTGCTCGACCCCTTGTTATCGGACCAATAGGAACTTGAACCGGATGAGTATTTGCTGTGGCCTTGATGTCCTCCCCAGTGTGTGTGTGGGAGCATCAGCGTGTGTGTGTGTCAGCATCAGAGTTTGTGTGTGTGTGTGTGTGAGCATCAGCGTGTGTGTGTCTGTGTGAACACCTGAGTGTAAGTGTGGGAGAGTCAGTGTGTGTGTGTGTGTGTGTGTGTGCGAGCGTCAGTGTGGGTGTGTGTGTTTGAGCACCGGTCTGTGTGCGTGTGAGCATTGGGGTGTGTGTGTGTGGGCATTTGTGTGTGGGAGCGTAGGAGTGTGCGAGAGTTGCTGTGTGTGTGAGCATTGGTGTGTGTGAGCGTTGGAGTGTGTGTGAGCGTTAGAGTGCGTGAGCGTTGGTACGTGCAAGTGTTGGTGTTTTAGCATTGGTGTGTTGGTGAATTTTTCAGCGTTGGTGTGTGTTTCAGAGTTGGTGTGTGTGAGAGAGTTAGTTAGTGTGTGTGAGCGCGTCGGGTGAGTGTGACATTTGGGTGTGTGGTGTGTGTGAGCGTTGGTGTGTGACCTTTGGTTTGTATCTGAGCGATGATGTGCGCGGTGAGCGTTGGTATGTGAGTGTGTGAGTGTCAACTAAGGGCTGTCAATCTAAGGGTTGGTGAGAGTGTGCGTGTGTGTGTGAGCGTTGGTGTGTGTGTATGTGTGAGCGTGGTGTGTGTGTGTGAGCGTGTGTGTGTGTGTGAGTTGTGTGTGTGTGTGTGAGTGTGTGTGTGTGTGAGTGTGTGTGTGTGTTAGTGTTAGTGTGTGAGTGTGTGAGCGTTAGTGCGTTAGTGTTGGTGAGTATGTGTGAGCATTAGTGTGTTAGTGTTGGTGAGTATGTGTGAGCATTAGTGTGTTAGTGTTGGTGAGTATGTGTGAGCATTAGTGTGTTAGTGTTGGTGAGTATGTGTGAGCATTAGTGTGTGTGTGTGTGTGTGTGTGTGTGAGCATCAGTGTGTGTGTGTGTGTAAGCATCAGTGGGTGTGGGTGTTTGAGCTTTAGTGGGTGTGTGTGAGTGAGCATCAGTGTGGGTGAACATCTGTGTGTGTGTGTGTGAGTGTGTGTAATCATCTGTGTGTGTGTGTGATACGAACCACGCCAACAATGTGACCCAACCCGGAATCAAAGATGGGCGAAGAACTCAAGAGAAGCAAGAATGCATGAAACCGCGACCCGTTGCTTAGGAAAGCAAGAACCTTGGTATAATGAAGACGCCACGAACGGGGATGGAGGTATCCATCTGATAAATTATGTTGGACGACACAAGAACCCTTGATAAGTTCAACATTCGTATTTTCAAGAACCCTAGAAGAGCACACGAGTAGAACACTTGATTTAGGTTAAAATTTCGTGTCCCTACAGCTTTTCCATAAGGGCCTTATATAGGCAAAGTCATAAAATTTGTAAACTCATATTCTAACTCTAGTATGACTCCTAAGAAACCCTAGAAACGAATTTAAACGAAAATGCATCTAAAATTCAAAACTTTCCGAATTGAGATTCCTTAGTCGAGAAGTAATTAATAAAAACCTCTCAAATAAATCCTCAAAACCCCTATATTCGTGGATGAGCCTTCAATTGGGCTTCAATGGGCCTTCATAGCTCAAATTGGGCTTCAAAGAGTTGATTAAATCTCAGAATCTTATAGAACGTCAATTTCAGCTTGATAGGATCCTTGATGCTTCTAAAACGTGATGAGTTGTCCTCTGATCAACTTTGATGAGTAAAACTAGCTTTCGGTCACTCTCATTTATAAAACCATTATCTTGTTGTTGAATGACACGTTTGACAAGCTTGTTCAACTCCTCTTTAAATCTCTTTGCTCGACCCCTTGTTATTGGACCAATAGGAACTTGAACCGGATGACTATTTGCTGTGGCCATGATGTCCCTCATGTGTGTGTGTGTGTGTGTCAGCATCAGTGTGTGTGTGTGTGAACACCTGTGTATGCGCGGGAGAGAGTGTGTGTGTGTGTGTGTGTGTGTGTGTGTGTGTGTGTGAGAGAGCGTCAGTGTGTGTGTGTGTGTTTGAGCACCAGTGTGTGCGCGTGCGCGCATTGAGAGCGCCAGTGTGGGTGTGTGTGTTTGAGCACCAGTGTGTGTGCGTTTTGAGCATTGAGAGCGTCAGTGTGGGTGTGTGTGTTTGAACACCAGTGTGTGTGCGTTTGAGCATTGGGGTGTGTGTCTGTGCATTGGTGTGTGTGAGCATAGGAACGTGCGAGAGTTGCTGTGTGTGTGAGCATAGGAATGTGCGAGAGTTGCTGTGTGTGTGAGCGTTGGAGTGTGTGAGCGTTGGTGTGTGTGGTCGTTGGTATGTGCAAGTGTTGGTGTTTTAGCATTGGTGTGATGGTTAATTTTGCACCGTTGGTGTGTGTGAGAGAGTTAGAGTGTGTGTGAGCGTGTGTGAGTGTGAGCGTTTGGGTGAGTGTGGTCGTTCGGGTGAGTCTGACATTTGGGTGTGTGTCAGCATTCGTGTGTGACTGTTGGTTAGTATCTGAGCGATGATGTGTGTGTGAGCGTTGGTATGTGAGTGTCAACGTAGCTGTGTATCTGAGGGTTATTGAGAGTGTGAACGTTGGTGTGTGTGTGAGCGTTGGTGAGTGAGTGTCAACGTAGCTGTGTGTCTGAGGGTTGGTGAGAGTGTGAACGTTGGTGTGTGTGTGAGCGTTGGTGTGTGAGAGTGAGCGTAGCTGTGTGTGAGGCTTGAAGACTGTGTGAGCGTTGGTGTGTGAGGGTTTGTATGTGCGAACGTTTGTGTGTTTGCGTTGATGTGGTTGTGTGTTTTTGAGCGTTAGTGGGTGTGATCGTTGGAGTGTGTGTGAGCGTTGGTGTGTGTGACCGTCATTTTGTGCGTGACCGCCCGGTGTGACCGGTGTGTGTGTGTGTGTGTGTGTGACCGTCGTGTGTGTGTGTGTGCGTGACCGTCGTGTGTGTGTGTGTGTGAGCAACCATAGGTGTGTGTGTGTGAGCGTGTGTGTGTTTGTGTGTGTGTGTGTTTGTGTGTGTGTGTGTGTGTGTGTGTGTGTGTGTGTGTGTGTGTGTGTGTGTGTGTGTGTGAGTGTTAGTATTGGTGAGTATGTGTGAGCGTGTGTGACTGTTCACGCATTAGTGTGTCTGTGTGTGTGTGTAAGCATCAGTGGGTGTGGGTGTTTGAGCTTTCGTGGGTGTTTGAGCTTTCGTGGGTGTGTGTGTGTGAGCATCAGTGGGTGTGTGTGTATGAGCATCAGTGTGTGTGTCTGTGTAATCATTTGTGGGTGTGTGTGATACGAACCACGCCAACAATGTGACGCAACCCGGAATCAAAGAAGGACGAAGAACTCAAGAGAAGCAAGAATGCATGAAACCACGTCCCGTTGTTTGGCAAAGCAAGAACCTTGGTATAATGAAGACGCCACAAACGGGGATGGAGGAATCCATTTGATAAGTCACGTTGAACGCCACAAGAACCTTTGATAGGTTCAAGATTCGTATCTTCCAGAACCCTAGAAGAGGACTCGAACAGAACACTTGATTTAGGTTAAAATTTTCTGTCCTTACAGCTTTTCCAAAAAGGCCTTATATAGGCAAAGTCATAAAACGTGTAAACTACTATTCTAACTCCAATATGACTCCTAAGAAACCCTAGAAACGAATTTAAACGAAAATGCATCTAAATACAAAACTTTCCTAATTGAGATTCCTTAGTCGAGAAGTAATTAATAAAAACCTCTCAAATAAATCCTCAAAACCATATTTTCGTGGATGAGCCTTCCATTGGGCTTCAAAGAGTTGATTAAATCTCCGAATCTTCTAGAACGCGAATTTCAGCTTGATTGGATCCTTGATGCTTCTCAAACGTGATGAGTTGTCCTCTGATCAACCTTGATGAGTAAAACTTGCTTTTGGTCACTCTCATTTATAAAAGCATTTTCTTGTTGTTGAATCACACGTTTTACAAGGTTGTTCAACTCCTCTTTAAATCTCTTTGCTCGACCCCTTGTTATCGGACCAATAGGAACTTGAACCGGATGAGTATTTGCTGTGGCCTTGATGTCCTCCCCAGTGTGTGTGTGGGAGCATCAGCGTGTGTGTGTGTCAGCATCAGAGTTTGTGTGTGTGTGAGCATCAGCGTGTGTGTGTCTGTGTGAACACCTGAGTGTAAGTGTGGGAGAGTCAGTGTGTGTGTGTGTGTGTGTGTGTGTGCGAGCGTCAGTGTGGGTGTGTGTGTTTGAGCACCGGTCTGTGTGCGTGTGAGCATTGGGGTGTGTGTGTGTGGGCATTTGTGTGTGGGAGCGTAGGAGTGTGCGAGAGTTGCTGTGTGTGTGAGCATTGGTGTGTGTGAGCGTTGGAGTGTGTGAGCGTTAGAGTGCGTGAGCGTTGGTACGTGCAAGTGTTGGTGTTTTAGCATTGGTGTGTTGGTGAATTTTTCAGCGTTGGTGTGTGTTTCAGAGTTGGTGTGTGTGAGAGAGTTAGTGTGTGTGTGAGCGTTCGGGTGAGTGTGACATTTGGGTGTGTGTGAGCGTTGGTGTGTGACCTTTGGTTTGTATCTGAGCGATGATGTGCGTGTGAGCGTTGGTATGTGAGTGTCAACGTAGCTGTCAATCTAAGGGTTGGTGAGAGTGTGTTGGTGCGTGTGTGTGTGTGTGTGTGTGTGTGTGGTGTGTGTGTGTGTGTGAGCGTTGGTGTGTGTGTGTGTGTGTGTGTGTGTGTGTGTGTGTGTGTGTGTGTGTGTGTGTGTGTGTGTTAGTGTTGGTGAGTATGTGTGAGCATTAGTGCGTTAGTGTGTTGGTGGTGAGTGTGTGAGCATTGTGTGTAGTAGTGGTGGTGAGTGTGTGAGCATTGTGTGTGTTAGTGTTGGTGAGTATGTGTGAGCATTAGTGTGTTAGTGTTGGTGAGTATGTGTGAGCATTAGTGTGTGTGTGTGTGTGTGTGTGTGTGTGTGTGAGTGTCAGTGTGTGTGTGTGTGTAAGCATCAGTGGGTGTGGGTGTTTGAGCTTTAGTGGTGTGTGTGTGAGTGAGCATCAGTGTGGGTGTGTGTGTGTGTGTGTGTGTGTGTGTGTGTAATCATCTGTGTGTGTGTGTGATACGAACCACGCCAACAATGTGACCCAACCCGGAATCAAAGATGGGCGAAGAACTCAAGAGAAGCAAGAAGAATGCATGAACCGCGACCCGTTGCTTAGGAAAGCAAGAACCTTGGTATAATGAAGACGCCACGAACGGGGATGGAGGTATCCATCTGATAAATTATGTTGGACGACACAAGAACCCTTGATAAGTTCAACATTCGTATTTTCAAGAACCCTAGAAGAGCACACGAGTAGAACACTTGATTTAGGTTAAAATTTCGTGTCCCTACAGCTTTTCCATAAGGGCCTTATATAGGCAAAGTCATAAAATTTGTAAACTCATATTCTAACTCTAGTATGACTCCTAAGAAACCCTAGAAACGAATTTAAACGAAAATGCATCTAAAATTCAAAACTTTCCGAATTGAGATTCCTTAGTCGAGAAGTAATTAATAAAAACCTCTCAAATAAATCCTCAAAACCCTATATTCGTGGATGAGCCTTCAATTGGGCTTCAATGGGCCTTCATAGCTCAAATTGGGCTTCAAAGAGTTGATTAAATCTCAGAATCTTATAGAACGTCAATTTCAGCTTGATAGGATCCTTGATGCTTCTAAAACGTGATGAGTTGTCCTCTGATCAACTTTGATGAGTAAAACTAGCTTTCGGTCACTCTCATTTATAAAACCATTATCTTGTTGTTGAATGACACGTTTGACAAGCTTGTTCAACTCCTCTTTAAATCTCTTTGCTCGACCCTTGTTATTGGACCAATAGGAACTTGAACGGATGACTATTTGCTGTGGCCATGATGTCCTCATCAGTGTGTGTGTGTGTGTCAGCATCAGTGTGTGTGTGTGTGTGAACACCTGTGTATGCGTGGGAGAGCGTGTGTGTGTGTGTGTGTGTGTGTGTGTGTGTGTGTGTGTGAGAGAGAGCGTCAGTGTGTGTGTGTGTGTTTGAGCACCAGTGTGTGTGCGTTTGCGCATTGAGAGAGCGTCAGTGTGGGTGTGTGTGTTTGAGCACCAGTGTGTGCGCGTTTGAGCATTGAGAGAGCGTCAGTGTGGGTGTGTGTGTTTGAACACCAGTGTGTGTGCGTTTGAGCATTGGGGTGTGTGTCTGTGCATTGGTGTGTGTGAGCATAGGAACGTGCGAGAGTTGCTGTGTGTGTGAGCATAGGAATGTGCGAGAGTTGCTGTGTGTGTGAGCGTTGGAGTGTGTGAGCGTTGGAGTGTGTGAGCGTTGGTGTGTGTGGTCGTTGGTATGTGCAAGTGTTGGTGTTTTAGCATTGGTGTGATGGTTAATTTTGCACCGTTGGTGTGTGTGAGAGAGTTAGAGTGTGTGTGAGCGTGTGTGAGTGTGAGCGTTTGGGTGAGTGTGGTCGTTCGGGTGAGTCTGACATTTGGGTGTGTGTCAGCATTCGTGTGTGACTGTTGGTTAGTATCTGAGCGATGATGTGTGTGTGAGCGTTGGTATGTGAGTGTCAACGTAGCTGTGTATCTGAGGGTTATTGAGAGTGTGAACGTTGGTGTGTGTGTGAGCGTTGGTGAGTGAGTGTCAACGTAGCTGTGTGTCTGAGGGTTGGTGAGAGTGTGAACGTTGGTGTGTGTGTGAGCGTTGGTGTGTGAGAGTGAGCGTAGCTGTGTGTGAGGCTTGAAGACTGTGTGAGCGTTGGTGTGTGAGGGTTTGTATGTGCGAACGTTTGTGTGTTTGCGTTGATGTGGTTGTGTGTTTTGAGCGTTAGTGGGTGTGTCGTGGAGTGTGTGTGCGTGTGTGTGTGCGTTGTGTGTGTGTGACCGTCATTGTTGTGTGTGACCGCCGGTGTGTGTGTGTGCGTGACCGTCGTGTGTGTGTGTGTGCGTGTGACCGTGTGTGTGTGTGTGTGTGTGTGACCATCAAAGTGTGTGTGAGTGTTTGTGTGTGGTGTGTGTGTGCGTGGTGTGTGTGTGTGTGAGCGTTTGTGTGTGTGTGTGTGAGCGTGTGTGTGTGTGTGTGTGAGTAGTATTGTGAGAATGTGTGAGCGTGTGTGACTGTTCACGCATTAGTGTGTCTGTGTGTGTGTGTAAGCATCAGTGGGTGTGGGTGTTTGAGCTTTCGTGGGTGTTTGAGCTTTCGTGGGTGTGTGTGTGTGAGCATCAGTGGGTGTGTGTGTATGAGCATCAGTGTGTGTGTCTGTGTAATCATTTGTGGGTGTGTGTGATACGAACCACGCCAACAATGTGACGCAACCCGGAATCAAAGAAGGACGAAGAACTCAAGAGAAGCAAGAATGCATGAAACCACGTCCCGTTGTTTGGCAAAGCAAGAACCTTGGTATAATGAAGACGCCACAAACGGGGATGGAGGAATCCATTTGATAAGTCACGTTGAACGCCACAAGAACCTTTGATAGGTTCAAGATTCGTATCTTCCAGAACCCTAGAAGAGGACTCGAACAGAACACTTGATTTAGGTTAAAATTTTCTGTCCTTACAGCTTTTCCAAAAAGGCCTTATATAGGCAAAGTCATAAAACGTGTAAACTACTATTCTAACTCCAATATGACTCCTAAGAAACCCTAGAAACGAATTTAAACGAAAATGCATCTAAATACAAAACTTTCCTAATTGAGATTCCTTAGTCGAGAAGTAATTAATAAAAACCTCTCAAATAAATCCTCAAAACCATATTTTCGTGGATGAGCCTTCCATTGGGCTTCAAAGAGTTGATTAAATCTCCGAATCTTCTAGAACGCGAATTTCAGCTTGATTGGATCCTTGATGCTTCTCAAACGTGATGAGTTGTCCTCTGATCAACCTTGATGAGTAAAACTTGCTTTTGGTCACTCTCATTTATAAAAGCATTTTCTTGTTGTTGAATCACACGTTTTACAAGGTTGTTCAACTCCTCTTTAAATCTCTTTGCTCGACCCCTTGTTATCGGACCAATAGGAACTTGAACCGGATGAGTATTTGCTGTGGCCTTGATGTCCTCCCCAGTGTGTGTGTGGGAGCATCAGCGTGTGTGTGTGTCAGCATCAGAGTTTGTGTGTGTGTGAGCATCAGCGTGTGTGTGTCTGTGTGAACACCTGAGTGTAAGTGTGGGAGAGTCAGTGTGTGTGTGTGTGTGTGTGTGTGCGAGCGTCAGTGTGGGTGTGTGTGTTTGAGCACCGGTCTGTGTGCGTGTGAGCATTGGGGTGTGTGTGTGTGGGCATTTGTGTGTGGAGCGAGGGGTGTGCGAGAGTTGCTGTGTGTGTGAGCATTGGTGTGTGTGAGCGTTGGAGTGTGTGAGCGTTAGAGTGCGTGAGCGTTGGTACGTGCAAGTGTTGGTGTTTTAGCATTGGTGTGTTGGTGAATTTTTCAGCGTTGGTGTGTGTTTCAGAGTTGTGTGTGTGAGAGAGTGTGTGTGTGTGTGTGTGAGCGACATTTGGGTGGGTGAGTGTGACATTTGGGTGTGTGTGAGCGTTGGTGTGTGACCTTTGGTTTGTATCTGAGCGATGATGTGCGTGTGAGCGTTGGTATGTGAGTGTCAACGTAGCTGTCAATCTAAGGGTTGGTGGTGAGAGTGTGTGTGTGTGTGTGTGTGTGTGTGTGTGTGTGTGGCGTGTGTGTGTGTGTGTGTGAGCGTGTGTGTGTGTGTGTGGTGTGTGTGAGCGTGTGTGTGTGTGTGTGTGTGTGTGTGTGTGTGTGTGTGTGTGTGTGTGTTGGTGTTGTGTGTGAGTGTGTGAGCATTGTGTTAGTGTTGGTGAGTATGTGTGAGCATTAGTGTGTTAGTGTTGGTGAGTATGTGTGAGCATTAGTGTGTTAGTGTTGGTGAGTATGTGTGAGCATTAGTGTGTTAGTGTTGGTGAGTATGTGTGAGCATTAGTGTGTCTGTGTGTGTGTGTGTGTGAGCATCAGTGTGTGTGTGTGTAAGCATCAGTGGGTGTGGGTGTTTGAGCTTTAGTGGGTGTGTGTGAGTGAGCATCAGTGTGGGTGAACATCAGTGTGTGTGTGTGTGTGTGAGTGTGTGTAATCATCTGTGTGTGTGTGTGATACGAACCACGCCAACAATGTGACCCAACCCGGAATCAAAGATGGGCGAAGAACTCAAGAGAAGCAAGAATGCATGAAACCGCGACCCGTTGCTTAGGAAAGCAAGAACCTTGGTATAATGAAGACGCCACGAACGGGGATGGAGGTATCCATCTGATAAATTATGTTGGACGACACAAGAACCCTTGATAAGTTCAACATTCGTATTTTCAAGAACCCTAGAAGAGCACACAGTGTAGAACACTTGATTTAGGTTAAAATTTCGTGTCCCTACAGCTTTTCCATAAGGGCCTTATATAGGCAAAGTCATAAAATTTGTAAACTCATATTCTAACTCTAGTATGACTCCTAAGAAACCCTAGAAACGAATTTAAACGAAAATGCATCTAAAATTCAAAACTTTCCGAATTGAGATTCCTTAGTCGAGAAGTAATTAATAAAAACCTCTCAAATAAATCCTCAAAACCCTATATTCGTGGATGAGCCTTCAATTGGGCTTCAATGGGCCTTCATAGCTCAAATTGGGCTTCAAAGAGTTGATTAAATCTCAGAATCTTATAGAACGTCAATTTCAGCTTGATAGGATCCTTGATGCTTCTAAAACGTGATGAGTTGTCCTCTGATCAACTTTGATGAGTAAAACTAGCTTTCGGTCACTCTCATTTATAAAACCATTATCTTGTTGTTGAATGACACGTTTGACAAGCTTGTTCAACTCCTCTTTAAATCTCTTTGCTCGACCCCTTGTTATTGGACCAATAGGAACTTGAACCGGATGACTATTTGCTGTGGCCATGATGTCCTCATCAGTGTGTGTGTGTGTGTCAGCATCAGTGTGTGTGTGTGTGAACACCTGTGTATGCGTGGGAGAGTCAGTGTGTGTGTGTGTGTGTGTGTGCGTGTGTGTGTGTGAGAGAGCGTCAGTGTGGGTGTGTGTGTTTGAGCACCAGTGTGTGTGCGTTTGCGCATTGAGAGAGCGTCAGTGTGGGTGTGTGTGTTTGAGCACCAGTGTGTGCGCGTTTGAGCATTGAGAGAGCGTCAGTGTGGGTGTGTGTGTTTGAACACCAGTGTGTGTGCGTTTGAGCATTGGGGTGTGTGTCTGTGCATTGGTGTGTGTGAGCATAGGAACGTGCGAGAGTTGCTGTGTGTGAGCAGCAGGAATGTGCGAGAGTTGCTGTGTGTGTGAGCGTTGGAGTGTGTGAGCGTTGGAGTGTGTGAGCGTTGGTGTGTGTGGTCGTTGGTATGTGCAAGTGTTGGTGTTTTAGCATTGGTGTGATGGTTAATTTTGCACCGTTGGTGTGTGTGAGAGAGTTAGAGTGTGTGTGAGCGTGTGTGAGTGTGAGCGTTTGGGTGAGTGTGGTCGTTCGGGTGAGTCTGACATTTGGGTGTGTGTCAGCATTAGTGTGTGTGACTGTTGGTTAGTATCTGAGCGATGATGTGTGTGTGAGCGTTGGTATGTGAGTGTCAACGTAGCTGTGTATCTGAGGGTTATTGAGAGTGTGAACGTTGGTGTGTGTGTGAGCGTTGGTGAGTGAGTGTCAACGTAGCTGTGTGTCTGAGGGTTGGTGAGAGTGTGAACGTTGGTGTGTGTGTGAGCGTTGTGTGTGTGAGAGTGTAGCTGTGTGTGAGGCTTGAAGACTGTGTGAGCGTTGGTGTGTGAGGGTTTGTATGTGCGAACGTTTGTGTGTTTGCGTTGATGTGGTTGTGTGTTTTTGAGCGTTAGTGGGTGTGATCGTTGGAGTGTGTGTGAGCGTTGGTGTGTGTGACCGTCATTTTGTGCGTGACCGTCGGTGTGTGTGTGCGTGACCGTCGGTGTGTGTGTGCGTGACCGTCGGTGTGTGTGTGCGTGACCGTCGGTGTGTGTGTGTGACCATCAAAGTGTGTGTGAGCCTTGGTGTTTGTGTGAGCGTTGGTGTGTGTGTGTGAGCGTTTGTGTGTGTGTGTGAGCGTTGGTGTGTGTGTGAGTGTTAGTATTGGTGAGTATGTGTGAGCGTGTGTGACTGTTCACGCATTAGTGTGTCTGTGTGTGTGTGTAAGCATCAGTGGGTGTGGGTGTTTGAGCTTTCGTGGGTGTTTGAGCTTTCGTGGGTGTGTGTGTGTGAGCATCAGTGGGTGTGTGTGTATGAGCATCAGTGTGTGTGTCTGTGTAATCATTTGTGGGTGTGTGTGATACGAACCACGCCAACAATGTGACGCAACCCGGAATCAAAGAAGGACGAAGAACTCAAGAGAAGCAAGAATGCATGAAACCACGTCCCGTTGTTTGGCAAAGCAAGAACCTTGGTATAATGAAGACGCCACAAGCGGGATGGAGGAATCCATTTGATAAGTCACGTTGAGCGCCACAAGAACCTTTGATAGGTTCAAGATTCGTATCTTCCAGAACCCTAGAAGAGGACTCGAACAGAACACTTGATTTAGGTTAAAATTTTCTGTCTTACAGCTTTTCCAAAAGGCCTTATATAGGCAAAGTCATAAAACGTGTAAACTACTATTCTAACTCCAATATGACTCCTAAGAAACCCTAGAAACGAATTTAAACGAAAATGCATCTAAATACAAAACTTTCCTAATTGAGATTCCTTAGTCGAGAAGTAATTAATAAAAACCTCTCAAATAAATCCTCAAAACCATATTTTCGTGGATGAGCCTTCCATTGGGCTTCAAAGAGTTGATTAAATCTCCGAATCTTCTAGAACGTGAATTTCAGCTTGATTGGATCCTTGATGCTTCTCAAACGTGATGAGTTGTCCTCTGATCAACCTTGATGAGTAAAAACTTTTGGTCACTCTCATTTATAAAAGCATTTTCTTGTTGTTGAATCACACGTTTTACAAGGTTGTTCAACTCCTCTTTAAATCTCTTTGCTCGACCCCTTGTTATCGGACCAATAGGAACTTGAACCGGATGAGTATTTGCTGTGGCCTTGATGTCCTCCCCAGTGTGTGTGTGTGGGAGCATCAGCGTGTGTGTGTGTCAGCATCAGAGTTTGTGTGTGTGTGAGCATCAGCGTGTGTGTGTCTGTGTGAACACCTGAGTGTAAGTGTGGGAGAGTCAGTGTGTGTGTGTGTGTGTGTGTGTGTGCGAGCGTCAGTGTGGGTGTGTGTGTTTGAGCACCGGTCTGTGTGCGTGTGAGCATTGGGGTGTGTGTGTGTGGGCATTTGTGTGTGGGAGCGTAGGGGTGTGCGAGAGTTGCTGTGTGTGTGAGCATTGTGTGTGTGAGCGTTGGAGTGTGTGAGCGTTAGAGTGCGTGGCGTTAGTGCGTGCAAGTGTTGGTGTTTTAGCATGTGGTGTGTTGGTTTTTTTTCAGCGTGTGGTGTGTGTTTCAGAGTGTGTGTGTGTGTGAGAGAGTTAGTGTGTGTGTCGGGTGAGTGTGACATTTGGGGTGTGTGTGAGTGTGACATTTGGGTGTGTGTGAGCGTTGGTGTGTGACCTTTGGTTTGTATCTGAGCGATGATGTGCGTGTGAGCGTTGGTATGTGAGTGTCAACGTAGCTGTCAATCTAAGGGTTGGTGAGAGTGTGAGCGTTGGTGTGTGTGTGTGTGTGTGTGTGTGTGTGGCGTGTGTGTGTGTGTGTGTGTGTGTGTGTGTGTGTGTGTGTGTGTGTGTGTGTGTGTGTGTGTGTGTGTGTGTGTGTGTGTGTGAGTGTGTGTGTTGTAGTGTGTGGTGAGTGTGTGTGAGCATTAGTGCGTTAGTGTGTGGTGAGTGTGTGTGAGCATTAGTGTGTTAGTGTTGGTGTGTCTGTGAGCATTAGGATGTGTGAGAGGATTGGTAAGTGTGTGTGAGCATTGGTGTGTGTAGTGTTGGTGTATGTGTGAGTGTGTGTGTGTGTGTGTGTGTGTGTGTGTGTGTGTGTGCATGTGTGTGTGTGTGTGTGTGTAAGCATCAGTGGGTGTGGGTGTTTGAGCTTTAGTGGTGTGTGTGTGAGTGAGCATCAGTGTGGGTGAACATCAGTGTGTGTGTGTGTGAGTGTGTGTAATCATCTGTGTGTGTGTGTGATACGAACCACGCCAACAATGTGACCCAACCCGGAATCAAAGATGGGCGAAGAACTCAAGAGAAGCAAGAATGCATGAAACCGCGACCCGTTGCTTAGGAAAGCAAGAACCTTGGTATAATGAAGACGCCACGAACGGGGATGGAGGTATCCATCTGATAAATTATGTTGGACGACACAAGAACCCTTGATAAGTTCAACATTCGTATTTTCAAGAACCCTAGAAGAGCACACGAGTAGAACACTTGATTTAGGTTAAAATTTCGTGTCCCTACAGCTTTTCCATAAGGGCCTTATATAGGCAAAGTCATAAAATTTGTAAACTCATATTCTAACTCTAGTATGACTCCTAAGAAACCCTAGAAACGAATTTAAACGAAAATGCATCTAAAATTCAAAACTTTCCGAATTGAGATTCCTTAGTCGAGAAGTAATTAATAAAAACCTCTCAAATAAATCCTCAAAACCCTATATTCGTGGATGAGCCTTCAATTGGGCTTCAATGGGCCTTCATAGCTCAAATTGGGCTTCAAAGAGTTGATTAAATCTCAGAATCTTATAGAACGTCAATTTCAGCTTGATAGGATCCTTGATGCTTCTAAAACGTGATGAGTTGTCCTCTGATCAACTTTGATGAGTAAAACTAGCTTTCGGTCACTCTCATTTATAAAACCATTATCTTGTTGTTGAATGACACGTTTGACAAGCTTGTTCAACTCCTCTTTAAATCTCTTTGCTCGACCCCTTGTTATTGGACCAATAGGAACTTGAACCGGATGACTATTTGCTGTGGCCATGATGTCTCTCATGTGTGTGTGTGTGTGTGTGTCAGCATCAGTGTGTGTGTGTGTGAACACCTGTGTATGCGTGGGAGAGTCAGTGTGTGTGTGTGTGTGTGTGCGTGTGTGTGTGTGAGAGAGCGTCAGTGTGGGTGTGTGTGTTTGAGCACCAGTGTGTGTGCGTTTGCGCATTGAGAGAGCGTCAGTGTGGGTGTGTGTGTTTGAGCACCAGTGTGTGCGCGTTTGAGCATTGAGAGAGCGTCAGTGTGGGTGTGTGTGTTTGAACACCAGTGTGTGTGCGTTTGAGCATTGGGGTGTGTGTCTGTGCATTGGTGTGTGTGAGCATAGGAACGTGCGAGAGTTGCTGTGTGTGTGAGCATAGGAATGTGCGAGAGTTGCTGTGTGTGTGAGCGTTGGAGTGTGTGAGCGTTGGTGTGTGTGGTCGTTGGTATGTGCAAGTGTTGGTGTTTTAGCATTGGTGTGATGGTTAATTTTGCACCGTTGGTGTGTGTGTGAGAGAGTTAGAGTGTGTGTGTGGCGTGTGTGAGTGTGAGCGTTTGGGTGAGTGTGGTCGTTCGGGTGAGTCTGACATTTGGGTGTGTGTCAGCATTCGTGTGTGACTGTTGGTTAGTATCTGGCGATGATGTGTGTGTGTGGCGTTGGTATGTGAGTGTCAACGTAGCTGTGTATCTGAGGGTTATTGAGAGTGTGAGCGTTTGTGTGTGTGTGTGGCGTTGGTGAGTGAGTGTCAGCGTAGCTGTGTGTCTGAGGGTTGGTGAGAGTGTGAACGTGTGTGTGTGTGTGTGGCGTTGTGTGTGTGAGTGAGCGTAGCTGTGTGTGAGGCTTGAAGACTGTGTGGCGTTGGTGTGTGAGGGGTTTGTATGTGCGAACGTTTGTGTGTTTGCGTTGATGTGGTTGTGTGTTTTGAGCGTTAGTGGGTGTGATCGTTGAGTGTGTGTGTGGCGTTGGTGTGTGTGACCGTCATTTTGTGCGTGACGTGACCCGTGACCGTGTGTGTGTGCGTGACCGTGTGTGTGTGTGTGCGTGACCGTGTGTGTGTGTGTGTGCGTGTGTGTCGTGTGTGTGTGTGTGACCATCAAAGTGTGTGTGAGCCTTGGTGTTTGTGTGCGTTGTGTGTGTGTGTGTGTGTGTGTGTGTGTGTGTGTGTGCGTTGTGTGTGTGTGTGAGTGTTAGTATTGGTGAGTATGTGTGGCGTGTGTGACTGTTCACGCATTAGTGTGTGTGTGTGTGTGTAAGCATCAGTGGGTGTGGGTGTTTGAGCTTTCGTGGGTGTTTGAGCTTTTCGTGGGTGTGTGTGTGTGAGCATCAGTGGGTGTGTGTGTATGAGCATCGGTGTGTGTGTGTGTCTGTGTAATCATTTGTGGGTGTGTGTGATCTGAACCACGCCAACAATGTGACGCAACCGGAATCAAAGAAGGACGAAGAACTCAAGAGAAGCAAGAATGCATGAAACCACGTCCGTTGTTTGGCAAAGCAAGAACCTTGGTATAATGAAGACGCATACAAGCGGGGATGGAGGAATCCATTTGATAAGTCACGTTGAACGCCACAAGAACCTTTGATAGGTTCAAGATTCGTATCTTCAGAACCCTAGAAGAGGACTCGAACAGAACACTTGATTTAGGTTAAAATTTTCTGTCCTTACAGCTTTTCCAAAGAAGGCCTTATATAGGCAAAGTCATAAAACGTGTAAACTACTATTCTAACTCCAATATGACTCCTAAGAAACCCTAGAAACGAATTTAAACGAAAATGCATCTAAATACAAAACTTTCCTAATTGAGATTCCTTAGTCGAGAAGTAATTAATAAAACCTCTCAAATAAATCCTCAAAACCATATTTTCGTGGATGAGCCTTCCATTGGGCTTCAAAGAGTTGATTAAATCTCCGAATCTTCTAGAACGTGAATTTCAGCTTGATTGGATCCTTGATGCTTCTCAAACGTGATGAGTTGTCCTCTGATCAACCTTGATGAGTAAAACTTGCTTTTGGTCACTCTCATTTATAAAAGCATTTTCTTGTTGTTGAATCACACGTTTTACAAGGTTGTTCAACTCCTCTTTAAATCTCTTTGCTCGACCCCTTGTTATCGGACCAATAGGAACTTGAACGGATGAGTATTTGCTGTGGCCTTGATGTCCTCCCAGTGTGTGTGTGGGAGCATCAGCGTGTGTGTGTGTGTGTCAGCATCAGAGTTTGTGTGTGTGTGAGCATCAGCGTGTGTGTGTCTGTGTGAACACCTGAGTGTAAGTGTGGGAGAGTGTGTGTGTGTGTGTGTGTGTGTGTGTGTGTGCGGCGTCGGTGTGGGTGTGTGTGTTTGAGCACCGGGTGTGTGTGCGTGTGAGCATTGGGGTGTGTGTGTGTGGGCATTTGTGTGTGGGGGCGCGAGGGGTGTGCGAGAGTTTGTGTGTGTGTGTGTGAGCATTGGTGTGTGTGGCGTTGAGTGTGTGAGCGTTAGAGTGCGTGGCGTTAGTGCGCGATGCAAGTGTTGGTGTTTTAGCATTGGTGTGTTGGTGAATTTTTCAGCGTTGGTGTGTGTTTCAGAGTTGGTGTGTGTGAGAGAGTTAGTGTGTGTGTGAGCGTTCGGGTGAGTGTGACATTTGGGTGTGTGTGAGCGTTGGTGTGTGACCTTTGGTTTGTATCTGAGCGATGATGATGATGATGTGCGTGTGGCGTTGGTACGTAGCTGTGTGAGTGTCAAGTGTGCTGTCAATCTAAGGGTTGGTGAGAGTGTGAGGCGTTGTGTGTGTGTGTGGCGTTGGCGTGTGTGTGCGAGCGTTGGTGTGTGTGTGTGTGCGTGTGTGTGTGTGTGCCGTGTGTGTGTGTGTGTGTGTGTGTGTGTGTGTGTGTGTGTGTGTGTGTGTGTGAGTGTTAGTGTTGGTGAGTATGTGTGAGCATTAGTGCGTTAGTGTTGGTGAGTATGTGTGAGCATTAGTGTGTTAGTGTTGGTGAGTATGTGTGAGCATTAGTGTGTTAGTGTTGGTGAGTATGTGTGAGCATTAGTGTGTCTGTGTGTGTGGTGTGTGTGTGTGAGCATTGTGTGTGTGTGTGTGTGTGTGTGTGTGTGTGTGTGTGTGAGTGTGTGTGTGTGTGTAAGCATCAGTGGGTGTGGGTGTTTGAGCTTTAGTGGGTGTGTGTGAGTGAGCATCAGTGTGGGTGACACAGTGTGTGTGTGTGTGTGTGTGAGTGTGTGTAATCATCTGTGTGTGTGTGTGATACGAACCACGCCAACAATGTGACCCAACCCGGAATCAAAGATGGGCGAAGAACTCAAGAGAAGCAAGAATGCATGAAACCGCGACCCGTTGCTTAGGAAAGCAAGAACCTTGGTATAATGAAGACGCCACGAACGGGGATGGAGGTATCCATCTGATAAATTATGTTGGACGACACAAGAACCCTTGATAAGTTCAACATTCGTATTTTCAAGAACCCTAGAAGAGCACACGAGTAGAACACTTGATTGGGTTAAAATTTCGTGTCCCTACAGCTTTTCCATAAGGGCCTTATATAGGCAAAGTCATAAAATTTGTAAACTCATATTCTAACTCTAGTATGACTCCTAAGAAACCCTAGAAACGAATTTAAACGAAAATGCATCTAAAATTCAAAACTTTCGAATTGAGATTCCTTAGTCGAGAAGTAATTAATAAAACCTCTCAAATAAATCCTCAAAACCCTATATTCGTGGATGAGCCTTCAATTGGGCTTCAATGGGCCTTCATAGCTCAAATTGGGCTTCAAAGAGTTGATTAAATCTCAGAATCTTAGAACGTCAATTTCAGCTTGATAGGATCCTTGATGCTTCTAAAACGTGATGAGTTGTCCTCTGATCAACTTTGATGAGTAAAACTAGCTTTCGGTCACTCTCATTTATAAAACCATTATCTTGTTGTTGAATGACACGTTTGACAAGCTTGTTCAACTCCTCTTTAAATCTCTTTGCTCGACCCCTTGTTATTGGACCAATAGGAACTTGAACCGGATGACTATTTGCTGTGGCCATGATGTCCTCATCAGTGTGTGTGTGTGTCAGCATCAGTGTGTGTGTGTGTGAACACCTGTGTATGCGTGGGAGAGTCAGTGTGTGTGTGTGTGTGTGTGTGCGTGTGTGTGTGTGAGAGAGCGTCAGTGTGGGTGTGTGTGTTTGAGCACCAGTGTGTGTGCGTTTGCGCATTGAGAGAGCGTCAGTGTGGGTGTGTGTGTTTGAGCACCAGTGTGTGCGCGTTTGAGCATTGAGAGAGCGTCAGTGTGGGTGTGTGTGTTTGAACACCAGTGTGTGTGCGTTTGAGCATTGGGGTGTGTGTCTGTGCATTGGTGTGTGTGAGCATAGGAACGTGCGAGAGTTGCTGTGTGTGTGAGCATAGGAATGTGCGAGAGTTGCTGTGTGTGTGTGGCGTTGGGTGTGTGGCGTTGGTGTGTGTGGTCGTTGGTATGTGCAAGTGTTGGTGTTTTAGCATTGGTGTGATGGTTAATTTTGCACCGTTGGTGTGTGTGAGAGAGTTAGAGTGTGTGTGAGCGTGTGTGAGTGTGAGCGTTTGGGTGAGTGTGGTCGTTCGGGTGAGTCTGACATTTGGGTGTGTGTCAGCATTCGTGTGTGACTGTTGGTTAGTATCTGAGCGATGATGTGTGTGTGGCGTTGGTATGTGAGTGTCAGCGTAGCTGTGTATCTGAGGGTTATTGAGAGTGTGAGCGTTGGTGTGTGTGTGGCGTTGGTGAGTGAGTGTCAGCGTAGCTGTGTGTCTGAGGGTTGGTGAGAGTGTGAACGCGTTGTGTGTGTGTGTGGCGTTGTGTGTGAGAGTGAGCGTTGCTGTGTGTGAGGCTTGAAGACTGTGTGAGCGTTGGTGTGTGAGGGTTTGTATGTGCGAACGTTTGTGTGTTTGCGTTGATGTGGTTGTGTGTTTTTGAGCGTTAGTGGGTGTGATCGTTGGAGTGTGTGTGAGCGTTGGTGTGTGTGACCGTCATTTTGTGCGTGACCGTCGTGTGTGTGTGCGTGTGTGTGTGTGTGTGTGTGTGTGTGTGTGACCGTCGGTGTGTGTGTGTGTGACCATCAAGTGTGTGTGTGAGCCTTGGTGTGTGTGTGTGCGTGGTGTGTGTGTGTGTGTTGTGTGTGTGTGTGTGTGTGTGAGCGTTGTGTGTGTGTGAGTGTTAGTATTGGTGGTGTGTGAGTGTGTGGCGTGTGTGACTGTTCACGCATTAGTGTGTGTGTGTGTGTGTGTAAGCATCAGTGGGTGTGGGTGTTTGAGCTTTCGTGGGTGTTTGAGCTTTAGGTGGGTGTGTGTGTGTGTGTGAGCATCAGTGGGTGTGTGTGTATGAGCATCAGTGTGTGTGTCTGTGTAATCATTTGTGGGTGTGTGTGATCTGAACCACGCCAACAATGTGACGCAACCGGAATCAAAGAAGGACGAAGAACTCAAGAGAAGCAAGAATGCATGAAACCACGTCCGTTGTTTGGCAAAGCAAGAACCTTGGTATAATGAAGGCGCCACAAGCGGGGATGGAGGAATCCATTTGATAAGTCACGTTGAGCATACAAGAACCTTTGATAGGTTCAAGATTCGTATCTTCAGAACCCTAGAAGAGGACTCGAACAGAACACTTGATTTAGGTTAAAATTTTCTGTCCTTACAGCTTTTCCAAAAAGGCCTTATATAGGCAAAGTCATAAAACGTGTAAACTACTATTCTAACTCCAATATGACTCCTAAGAAACCCTAGAAACAATTTAAACGAAAATGCATCTAAATACAAAACTTTCCTAATTGAGATTCCTTAGTCGAGAAGTAATTAATAAAAACCTCTCAAATAAATCCTCAAAACCATATTTTCGTGGATGAGCCTTCCATTGGGCTTCAAAGAGTTGATTAAATCTCCGAATCTTCTAGAACGTGAATTTCAGCTTGATTGGATCCTTGATGCTTCTCAAACGTGATGAGTTGTCCTCTGATCAACCTTGATGATGAGTAAAACTTGCTTTTGGTCACTCTCATTTATAAAAGCATTTTCTTGTTGTTGAATCACACGTTTTACAAGGTTGTTCAACTACTCTTTAAATCTCTTTGCTCGACCCCTTGTTATCGGACCAATAGGAACTTGAACCGGATGACTATTTGCTGTGGCCTTGAAGTCCTCCCCAGTGTGTGGGAGGGAGCATCAGCGTGTGTGTGTGTGTCAGCATCAGAGTTTGTGTGTGTGTGAGCATCAGTGTGTGTGTGTCTGTGTGAACACCTGAGTGTAAGTGTGGGAGAGTGTGTGTGTGTGTGTGTGTGTGTGTGTGTGCGGCGTCGGTGTGGGTGTGTGTGTTTGAGCACGGTCTGTGTGCGTGTGAGCATTGGGGGGTGTGTGTGTGTGGGCATTTGTGTGTGGGGGCGTGGGGTGTGTGCGAGAGTTGCTGTGTGTGTGATGTGCATTTGTGTGTGTGGCGTTGGGTGTGTGGCGTTAGAGTGCGTGGCGTTAGTGCGTGCAAGTGTTGGTGTTTTAGCATTGGTGTGTTGGTGAATTTTTTCAGCGTTGGTGTGTGTTTCAGAGTTGTGTGTGTGTGTGAGAGAGTTGTGTGTGTGTGTGGCGTTCGGGTGTGTGTGAGTGTGACATTTGGGTGTGTGTGGCGTTGGTGTGTGACCTTTGGTTTGTATCTGGCGATGATGTGCGTGTGGCGTGGTGGTGTGTGAGTGTGCGTAGCTGTCAATCTAAGGGTTGGTGAAGCGTGTGGCGTTGGTGTGTGTGTGTGTGTGTGTGTGTGTGTGGTGTGGCGTGTGTGTGTGTGCGTGTGTGGTGTGTGTGTGTGGCGTTGGTGTGTGTGTGTGTGTGTGTGTGTGTGTGTGTGTGTGTGAGTGTGTGTGTGTGTGTGTGTGTGTAGTGTGTTAGTGTTGGTTGTGTGTGAGCAGTGTTGTGTGTTGTGTTGGTGAGTATGTGTGAGCATTGGTGTGTTAGTGTGTGGTGGTGGTATGTGTGAGCATTAGTGTGTTAGTGTTGGTGTGTGTGGGTGTGTGTGTGTGTGTTGTGTGTGTGTGTGTGGTGTGTGTGTGTGTGTGTGTGTGTGTGTGTGTGTGTGTGTGTGTGTGTGTGTGTGTGTGTAAGCATCAGTGTGGGTGTGGGTGTTTGAGCTTTGGTGTGTGTGTGTGTGAGCAGCAGTGTGTGGTGAACATCAGTGTGTGTGTGTGTGTGTGTGTGTGTAATCATGTGTGTGTGTGTGTGTGATCTGAACCACGCCAACAATGTGACCCAACCGGAATCAAAGATGGGCGAAGAACTCAAGAGAAGCAAGAATGCATGAAACCGCGACCCGTTGCTTAGGAAAGCAAGAACCTTGGTATAATGAAGGCGCCACGAGCGGGGATGGAGGTATCCATCTGATAAATTATGTTGGACGACACAAGAACCCTTGATAAGTTCAACATTCGTATTTTCAAGAGACCCTAGAGAGCACACACACGAGTAGAACACTTGATTTGGGTTAAAATTTCGTGTCCCTACAGCTTTTCCATAAGGGCCTTATATAGGCAAAGTCATAAAATTTGTAAACTCATATTCTAACTCTAGTATGACTCTAAGAAACCCTAGAAACGAATTTAAACGAAAATGCATCTAAAATTCAAAACTTTCCGAATTGAGATTCCTTAGTCGAGAAGTAATTAATAAAAACCTCTCAAATAAATCCTCAAAACCCTATATTCGTGGATGAGCCTTCAATTGGGCTTCAATGGGCCTTCATAGCTCAAATTGGGCTTCAAAGAGTTGATTAAATCTCAGAATCTTATAGAACGTCAATTTCAGCTTGATAGGATCCTTGATGCTTCTAAAACGTGATGAGTTGTCCTCTGATCAACTTTGATGAGTAAAACTAGCTTTCGGTCACTCTCATTTATAAAACCATTATCTTGTTGTTGAATGACACGTTTGACAAGCTTGTTCAACTCCTCTTTAAATCTCTTTGCTCTCGACCCTTGTTATTGGACCAATAGGAACTTGAACGGATGACTATTTGCTGTGGCCATGATGTCCTCATCAGTGTGTGTGTGTGTGTCAGCATCAGTGTGTGTGTGTGTGACACACTGTGTATGCGTGGGAGAGAGAGTGTGTGTGTGTGTGTGTGTGTGTGTGCGTGTGTGTGTGTGAGAGAGCGTCAGTGTGGGTGTGTGTGTTTGAGCACCAGTGTGTGTGCGTTTGCGCATTGAGAGAGCGTCAGTGTGGGTGTGTGTGTTTGAGCACCAGTGTGTGTGCGTTTGAGCATTGAGAGAGCGTCAGTGTGGGTGTGTGTGTTTGAACACCAGTGTGTGTGCGTTTGAGCATTGGGGTGTGTGTCTGTGCATTGGTGTGTGTGAGCATAGGAACGTGCGAGAGTTGCTGTGTGTGTGAGCATAGGAATGTGCGAGAGTTGCTGTGTGTGTGAGCGTTGGAGTGTGTGAGCGTTGGTGTGTGTGGTCGTTGGTATGTGCAAGTGTTGGTGTTTTAGCATTGGTGTGATGGTTAATTTTGCACCGTTGGTGTGTGTGAGAGAGTTAGAGTGTGTGTGAGCGTGTGTGAGTGTGAGCGTTTGGGTGAGTGTGGTCGTTCGGGTGAGTCTGACATTTGGGTGTGTGTCAGCATTCGTGTGTGACTGTTGGTTAGTATCTGAGCGATGATGTGTGTGTGAGCGTTGGTATGTGAGTGTCAACGTAGCTGTGTATCTGAGGGTTATTGAGTGTGAGCGTTGTGTGTGTGTGTGGCGTTGGTGAGTGAGTGTCAACCGTAGCTGTGTGTCTGAGGGTTGGTGAGAGTGTGAACGTTGGTGTGTGTGTGGCGTTGGTGTGTGAGAGTGGAGTTACTTTGTGTGTGAGGCTTGAAGACTGTGTGAGCGTTGGTGTGTGAGGGTTTGTATGTGCGAACGTTTGTGTGTTTGCGTTGATGTGGTTGTGTGTTTTTGAGCGTTAGTGGGTGTGATCGTTGGAGTGTGTGTGAGCGTTGGTGTGTGTGACCGTCATTTTGTGCGTGACCGTCGGTGTGTGTGTGCGTGACCGTCGGTGTGTGTGTGCGTGACCGTCGGTGTGTGTGTGCGTGACCGTCGGTGTGTGTGTGCGTGACCGTCGGTGTGTGTGTGTGACCATCAAAGTGTGTGTGAGCCTTGGTGTTTGTGTGAGCGTTGGTGTGTGTGTGTGAGCGTTTGTGTGTGTGTGTGAGCGTTGGTGTGTGTGTGAGTGTTAGTATTGGTGAGTATGTGTGAGCGTGTGTGACTGTTCACGCATTAGTGTGTCTGTGTGTGTGTGTAAGCATCAGTGGGTGTGGGTGTTTGAGCTTTCGTGGGTGTTTGAGCTTTCGTGGGTGTGTGTGTGTGAGCATCAGTGGGTGTGTGTGTATGAGCATCAGTGTGTGTGTCTGTGTAATCATTTGTGGGTGTGTGTGATACGAACCACGCCAACAATGTGACGCAACCCGGAATCAAAGAAGGACGAAGAACTCAAGAGAAGCAAGAATGCATGAAACCACGTCCCGTTGTTTGGCAAAGCAAGAACCTTGGTATAATGAAGGCATACAAGCGGGGATGGAGGAATCCATTTGATAAGTCACGTTGAGCATACAAGAACCTTTGATGGGTTCAAGATTCGTATCTTCAGAACCCTAGAAGAGGACTCGAACAGAACACTTGATTTAGGTTAAAATTTTCTGTCTTACAGCTTTTCCAAAAGGCCTTATATAGGCAAAGTCATAAAACGTGTAAACTACTATTCTAACTCCAATATGACTCTAAGAAACCCTAGAAAACAATTTAAACGAAAATGCATCTAAATACAAAACTTTCCTAATTGAGATTCCTTAGTCGAGAAGTAATTAATAAAACCTCTCAAATAAATCCTCAAAACCATATTTTCGTGGATGAGCCTTCCATTGGGCTTCAAAGAGTTGATTAAATCTCGAATCTTCTAGAGCGTGAATTTCAGCTTGATTGGATCCTTGATGCTTCTCAAACGTGATGAGTTGTCCTCTGATCAACCTTGATGAGTAAAACTTGCTTTTGGTCACTCTCATTTATAAAAGCATTTTCTTGTTGTTGAATCACACGTTTTACAAGGTTGTTCAACTCCTCTTTAAATCTCTTTGCTCGACCCCTTGTTATCGGACCAATAGGAACTTGAACGGATGAGTATTTGCTGTGGCCTTGATGTCCTCCCAGTGTGTGTGTGTGGGAGCATCAGCGTGTGTGTGTGTCAGCATCAGAGTTTGTGTGTGTGTGAGCATCAGCGTGTGTGTGTCTGTGTGAACACCTGAGTGTAAGTGTGGGGAGAGAGTGTGTGTGTGTGTGTGTGTGTGTGTGTGCGGCGTCGGTGTGGGTGTGTGTGTTTGAGCACCGGTCTGTGTGCGTGTGAGCATTGGGGTGTGTGTGTGTGGGCATTTGTGTGTGGGGGCGTGGGGTGTGCGAGAGTTGCTGTGTGTGTGAGCATTGGTGTGTGTGGCGTTGGAGTGGTGTGTGTGGCGTTAGAGAGCGCGTGGCGTTAGTGCGTGCAAGTGTTGGTGTTTTAGCATTGGTGTGTTGGTGAATTTTTCAGCGTTGGTGTGTGTTTCAGAGTTGGTGTGTGTGTGTGAGAGAGAGTTAGTGTGTGTGTGGCGTTCGGGTGGTGAGTGTGACATTTGGGTGTGTGTGAGCATTGGTGTGTGACCTTTGGTGTGTGTGTGGCGTTGGTGTGTGACCTTTGGTTTGTATCTGGCGATGATGTGTGTGAGCGTTGTGTGTGAGTGTCAAGCGTAGCTGTCAATCTAAGGGTTGGTGAGAGTGTGAGCGTTGGTGTGTGTGGCGTGGGTGTGTGTGTGTGTGTGTGGTGTGTGTGTGGCGTGTGTGTGTGTGGTGTGTGTGTGTGTGTGGCGTGTGTGGTGTGTGTGTGTGGTGTGTGTGTGTGTGTGAGTGTTGGTGTTGGTGAGTGTGTGTGAGCATTAGTGCGTTAGTGTTGGTGAGTATGTGTGAGCATTGGTGTGTTAGTGTTGGTGAGTGTGTGTGAGCATTGGTGTGTGTGTTGTGTGTTGGTGAGTGTGTGTGAGCATTGTGTGTAGTGTGGTGGTGTGTGTGTGTGAGCATTGTGTGTGTGTGTGTGTGTGTGTGAGCATGTGTGTGTGTGTGTGTGTAAGCATCAGTGGGTGTGGGTGTTTGAGCTTTGGTGGGTGTGTGTGAGTGAGCATCAGTGTGGGTGAACATGTGTGTGTGTGTGTGTGTGTGTGTGTGTGTAATCATGTGTGTGTGTGTGTGATCTGAACCACGCCAACAATGTGACCCAACCCGGAATCAAAGATGGGCGAAGAACTCAAGAGAAGCAAGAATGCATGAAACCGCGACCCGTTGCTTAGGAAAGCAAGAACCTTGGTATAATGAAGGCGCCACGAGCGGGGATGGAGGTATCCATCTGATAAATTATGTTGGACGACACAAGAACCCTTGATAAGTTCAACATTCGTATTTTCAAGAACCCTAGAAGAGCACACAGGTAGAACACTGATTTGGGTTAAAATTTCGTGTCCTACAGCTTTTCCATAAGGGCCTTATATAGGCAAAGTCATAAAATTTGTAAACTCATATTCTAACTCTAGTATGACTCTAAGAAACCCTAGAAACGAATTTAAAAACGAAATGCATCTAAAATTCAAAACTTTCCAATTGAGATTCCTTAGTCGAGAAGTAATTAATAAAACCTCTCAAATAAATCCTCAAAACCCTATATTCGTGGATGAGCCTTCAATTGGGCTTCAATGGGCCTTCATAGCTCAAATTGGGCTTCAAAGAGTTGATTAAATCTCAGAATCTTATAGAACGTCAATTTCAGCTTGATAGGATCCTTGATGCTTCTAAAACGTGATGAGTTGTCCTCTGATCAACTTTGATGAGTAAAACTAGCTTTCGGTCACTCTCATTTATAAAACCATTATCTTGTTGTTGAATGACACGTTTGACAAGCTTGTTCAACTCCTCTTTAAATCTCTTTGCTCGACCCCTTGTTATTGGACCAATAGGAACTTGAACGGATGACTATTTGCTGTGGCCATGATGTCCTCATCAGTGTGTGTGTGTGTGTGTCAGCATCAGTGTGTGTGTGTGTGAACACCTGTGTATGCGTGGGAGAGTGTGTGTGTGTGTGTGTGTGTGTGTGTGTGTGTGTGTGTGTGAGAGGCGTCAGTGTGGGTGTGTGTGTTTGAGCACCGGTGTGTGTGCGTTTGCGCATTGAGAAGCGTCAGTGTGGGTGTGTGTGTTTGAGCACCAGTGTGTGTGCGCGTTTGAGCATTGAGAGGCGTCAGTGTGTGTGTGTGTGTTTGAACACCAGTGTGTGTGCGTTTGAGCATTGGGGTGTGTGTCTGTGCATTGGTGTGTGTGAGCATAGGAGCGTCGAGAGTTGCTGTGTGTGTGAGCATAGGAATGTGCGAGAGTTTGTGTGTGTGTGTGGCGTTGGGTGTGTGGCGTTGGTGTGTGTGGTCGTTGGTATGTGCAAGTGTTGGTGTTTTAGCATTGGTGTGATGGTTAATTTTGCACCGTTGGTGTGTGTGAGAGAGTTAGAGTGTGTGTGTGGTGTGTGTGTGAGTGTGGCGTTTGGGTGAGTGTGGTCGTTCGGGTGAGTCTGACATTTGGGTGTGTGTCAGCATTCGTGTGTGACTGTTGGTTAGTATCTGGCGATGATGTGTGTGTGGCGTTGGTATGTGAGTGTCAGCGTAGCTGTGTATCTGAGGGTTATTGAGAGTGTGAGCGTTGGTGTGTGTGTGGCGTTGGTGAGTGAGTGTCAGCGTAGCTGTGTGTCTGAGGGTTGGTGAGAGTGTGAGCGTTGTGTGTGTGTGTGGCGTTGTGTGTGTGTGGCGTGCGTGGCGTGTGTGTGAGGCTTGAAGACTGTGTGAGCGTTGGTGTGTGAGGGTTTGTATGTGCGAACGTTTGTGTGTTTGCGTTGATGTGGTTGTGTGTGTTTTGAGCGTTAGTGGGTGTGATCGTTGGGTGTGTGTGGCGTTGGTGTGTGTGACCGTCATTTTATGCGTCATTTTGTGCGTGACCGTCGGTGTGTGTGTGTGTGTGTGTGTGTCGTGACCGTCGTGTGTGTGTGCGTGACCGTCGGTGTGTGTGTGTGTGTGTGTGTGTGTGACCGTTGGTGTGTGTGTGTGACCATTGGTGTGTGTGTGTGTGTGTGTGTTGTGTGTGTGTGTGTGCGTTGTGTGTGTGTGTGTGTGGCGTGTGTGTGTGTGTGTGAGTGTTAGTATTGGTAGTGTGTGGCGTGTGTGACTGTTCACGCATTGTGTGTGTGTGTGTGTGTGTGTAAGCATCAGTGGGTGTGGGTGTTTGAGCTTTTTCGTGGGTGTTTGAGCTTTTGGGTGGGTGTGTGTGTGTGAGCATCGGTGGGTGTGTGTGTATGAGCATCGTGTGTGTGTGTCTGTGTAATCATTTGTGGGTGTGTGTGATCTGAACCACGCCAACAATGTGGCGTAACCGGAATCAAAGAAGGACGAAGAACTCAAGAGAAGCAAGAATGCATGAAACCACGTCCGTTGTTTGGCAAAGCAAGAACCTTGGTATAATGAAGGCGCCACAAGCGGGGATGGAGGAATCCATTTGATAAGTCACGTTGAGCATACAAGAACCTTTGATAGGTTCAAGATTCGTATCTTCAGAACCCTAGAAGAGGACTCGAGACAGAACACTTGATTTAGGTTAAAATTTTCTGTCCTTACAGCTTTTCAAAAAGGCCTTATATAGGCAAAGTCATAAAACGTGTAAACTACTATTCTAACTCCAATATGACTCCTAAGAAACCCTAGAAACAATTTAAACGAAAATGCATCTAAATACAAAACTTTCCTAATTGAGATTCCTTAGTCGAGAAGTAATTAATAAAAACCTCTCAAATAAATCCTCAAAACCATATTTTCGTGGATGAGCCTTCCATTGGGCTTCAAAGAGTTGATTAAATCTCCGAATCTTCTAGAACGTGAATTTCAGCTTGATTGGATCCTTGATGCTTCTCAAACGTGATGAGTTGTCCTCTGATCAACCTTGATGAGTAAAACTTGCTTTTGGTCACTCTCATTTATAAAAGCATTTTCTTGTTGTTGAATCACACGTTTTACAAGGTTGTTCAACTCCTCTTTAAATCTCTTTGCTCGACCCCTTGTTATCGGACCAATAGGAACTTGAACCGGATGAGTATTTGCTGTGGCCTTGATGTCCTCCCCAGTGTGTGTGTGGGAGCATCAGCGTGTGTGTGTGTCAGCATCAGAGTTTGTGTGTGTGTGAGCATCAGCGTGTGTGTGTCTGTGTGAACACCTGAGTGTAAGTGTGGGAGAGTCAGTGTGTGTGTGTGTGTGTGTGTGTGTGTGCGAGCGTCAGTGTGGGTGTGTGTGTTTGAGCACCGGTCTGTGTGCGTGTGAGCATTGGGGTGTGTGTGTGTGGGCATTTGTGTGGGGGCGCGGGGTGTGCGAGAGTTGCTGTGTGTGTGAGCATTGGTGTGTGTGTGGCGTTGGGTGTGTGGCGTTAGAGTGCGTGGCGTTAGTGCGTGCAAGTGTTGGTGTTTTAGCATTGGTGTGTTGGTGAATTTTTCAGCGTTGGTGTGTGTTTCAGAGTTGGTGTGTGTGTGAGAGAGTTGTGTGTGTGTGTGGCGGGGTGTGTGACATTTGACATTTGGTGTGTGTGTGGCGTTGGTGTGTGACCTTTGGTTTGTATCTGGCGATGATGTGCGTGTGGCGTTGGTATGTGAGTGTCAGCGTAGCTGTCAATCTAAGGGTTGGTGAGGTGTGAGCGTTGTGTGTGTGTGTGGTGTGTGTGTGTGTGTGTGGTGTGTGTGTGTGTGTGGTGTGTGTGTGTGTGTGTGGCGTTGTGTGTGTGTGTGTGTGTGTGTGTGTGTGTGTGTGTGTGTGTGTGTGTGTGGTGTTGGTGAGTGTGTGTGAGCATTAGTGCGTTAGTGTTGGTGGTGTGTGTGAGCATTGGTGTGTTGGTGTTGGTGAGTGTGTGTGAGCATTGGTGTGTTAGTGTTGGTGTGTGTGTGTGAGCATTGGTGTGTTGGTGTTGTGTGGTGTGTGTGAGCATTGTGTGTGTGTGTGTGTGTGTGTGTGTGAGCATCGGTGTGTGTGTGTGTGTAAGCATCAGTGGGTGTGGGTGTTTGAGCTTTAGTGGGTGTGTGTGTGGTGAGCATCGGTGTGGGTGAACATCAGTGTGTGTGTGTGTGTGTGTGTGTGTAATCATGTGTGTGTGTGTGATCTGAGAACCACGCCAACAATGTGACCCAACCGGAATCAAAGATGGGCGAAGAACTCAAGAGAAGCAAGAATGCATGAAACCGCGACCCGTTGCTTAGGAAAGCAAGAACCTTGGTATAATGAAGCGCATACGAGCGGGGATGGAGGTATCCATCTGATAAATTATGTTGGACGACACAAGAACCCTTGATAAGTTCAACATTCGTATTTTCAAGAACCCTAGAAGAGGCACAGAGGTAGAACACTTGATTTGGGTTAAAATTTCGTGTCCTACAGCTTTTCCATAAGGGCCTTATATAGGCAAAGTCATAAAATTTGTAAACTCATATTCTAACTCTAGTATGACTCCTAAGAAACCCTAGAAACAATTTAAACGAAAATGCATCTAAAATTCAAAACTTTCCAATTGAGATTCCTTAGTCGAGAAGTAATTAATAAAACCTCTCAAATAAATCCTCAAAACCCTATATTCGTGGATGAGCCTTCAATTGGGCTTCAATGGGCCTTCATAGCTCAAATTGGGCTTCAAAGAGTTGATTAAATCTCAGAATCTTATAGAGCGTCAATTTCAGCTTGATAGGATCCTTGATGCTTCTAAAACGTGATGAGTTGTCCTCTGATCAACTTTGATGAGTAAAACTAGCTTTCGGTCACTCTCATTTATAAAACCATTATCTTGTTGTTGAATGACACGTTTGACAAGCTTGTTCAACTCCTCTTTAAATCTCTTTGCTCGACCCTTGTTATTGGACCAATAGGAACTTGAACGGATGACTATTTGCTGTGGCCATGATGTCCTCATCAGTGTGTGTGTGTGTCAGCATCAGTGTGTGTGTGTGTGAACACCTGTGTATGCGTGGGAGAGTCAGTGTGTGTGTGTGTGTGTGTGTGCGTGTGTGTGTGTGAGAGGCGTCGGTGTGGGTGTGTGTGTTTGAGCACCGGTGTGTGTGCGCGCATTGAGAAGCGTCAGTGTGGGTGTGTGTGTTTGAGCACCAGTGTGTGCGCGTTTGAGCATTGAGAGAGCGTCAGTGTGGGTGTGTGTGTTTGAACACCAGTGTGTGTGCGTTTGAGCATTGGGGTGTGTGTCTGTGCATTGGTGTGTGTGAGCATAGGAGCGTCACGAGAGTTGCTGTGTGTGTGTGAGCATAGGAATGTGCGAGAGTTGCTGTGTGTGTGTGTGGCGTTGGGTGTGTGGCGTTTGGTGTGTGTGTGGTCGTTGGTATGTGCAAGTGTTGGTGTTTTAGCATTGGTGTGATGGTTAATTTTGCACCGTTGGTGTGTGTGAGAGAGTTTAGTGTGTGTGTGGCGTGTGTGAGTGTGGCGTTTGGGTGAGTGTGGTCGTTCGGGTGAGTCTGACATTTGGGTGTGTGTCAGCATTAGGTGTGTGACTGTTGGTTAGTATCGGCGATGATGTGTGTGTGGCGTTGGTATGTGAGTGTCAGCGTAGCTGTGTATCTGAGGGTTATTGAGAGTGTGAGCGTGTGAGCGTTGTGTGTGTGTGGCGTTGGTGAGTGAGTGTCAAGCGTAGCTGTGTGTCTGAGGGTTGGTGTGTGTGAGCGTTGGTGTGTGTGTGTGGCGTTGGTGTGTGAGTGGCGTAGCTGTGTGTGAGGCTTGAACTGTGCTGTGTGGCGTTGGTGTGTGAGGTTTTGTGTGCGAACGTTTGTGTGTTTGCGTTGATGTGGTTGTGTGTTTTGAGCGTTAGTGGGTGTGATCGTTGGGTGTGTGTGGGCGTTGTGTGTGTGACCGTCATTTTGTGCGTGCGTGTCGGTGTGTGTGTGCGTGACCGTCGGTGTGTGTGTGTGTGACCGTCGGTGTGTGTGTGACCGTCGTGTGTGTGTGTGTGTGTGACCGTCGGTGTGTGTGTGTGACCATCAAGTGTGTGTGAGCCTTGGTGTTTGTGTGTGTTGGTGTGTGTGTGTGTGGCGTTTGTGTGTGTGTGTGTGTGCGTTGTGTGTGTGTGTGTGTTAGTATTGGTTGGTGGTGTGTGTGTGGCGTGTGTGACTGTTCACGCATTAGTGTGTGTGTGTGTGTGTGTGTAAGCATCAGTGGGTGTGGGTGTTTGAGCTTTCGTGGGTGTTTGAGCTTTCGTGGGTGTGTGTGTGTGAGCATCGGTGGGTGTGTGTGTATGAGCATCGTGTGTGTGTGTCTGTGTAATCATTTGTGGGTGTGTGTGATCTGAACCACGCCAACAATGTGGCGCAACCCGGAATCAAAGAAGGACGAAGAACTCAAGAGAAGCAAGAATGCATGAAACCACGTCCGTTGTTTGGCAAAGCAAGAACCTTGGTATAATGAAAGCGCCACAAGCGGGGATGGAGAATCCATTTGATAAGTCACGTTGAGCATACAAGAACCTTTGATAGGTTCAAGATTCGTATCTTCAGAACCCTAGAAGAGGACTCGAGACAGAACACTTGATTTAGGTTAAAATTTTCTGTCCTTACAGCTTTTCCAAAAGGCCTTATATAGGCAAAGTCATAAAACGTGTAAACTACTATTCTAACTCCAATATGACTCCTAAGAAACCCTAGAAACAATTTAAACGAAAATGCATCTAAATACAAAACTTTCCTAATTGAGATTCCTTAGTCGAGAAGTAATTAATAAAACCTCTCAAATAAATCCTCAAAACCATATTTTCGTGGATGAGCCTTCCATTGGGCTTCAAAGAGTTGATTAAATCTCCGAATCTTCTAGAGCGTGAATTTCAGCTTGATTGGATCCTTGATGCTTCTCAAACGTGATGAGTTGTCCTCTGATCAACCTTGATGAGTAAAACTTGCTTTTGGTCACTCTCATTTATAAAAGCATTTTCTTGTTGTTGAATCACACGTTTTACAAGGTTGTTCAACTCCTCTTTAAATCTCTTTGCTCGACCCCTTGTTATCGGACCAATAGGAACTTGAACCGGATGAGTATTTGCTGTGGCCTTGATGTCCTCCGTGTGTGTGTGTGTGTGGGAGCATCAGCGTGTGTGTGTGTCAGCATCAGAGAGTTTGTGTGTGTGTGAGCATCAGCGTGTGTGTGTGTCTGTGTGAACACCTGAGTGTAAGTGTGGGAGAGTGTGTGTGTGTGTGTGTGTGTGTGTGTGTGCGGCGTCGGTGTGGGTGTGTGTGTTTGAGCACCGGTCTGTGTGCGTGTGAGCATTTGGGGTGTGTGTGTGTGGGCATTTGTGTGTGGGAGGCGTGGGGTGTGCGAGAGTTGCTGTGTGTGTGTGAGCATTGGTGTGTGTGGCGTTGGGTGTGTGGCGTTAGAGTGCGTGGCGTTAGTGCGTGCAAGTGTTGGTGTTTTAGCATTGGTGTGTTGGTGAATTTTTCAGCGTTGGTGTGTGTTTCAGAGTTGGTGTGTGTGAGAGAGTTAGTGTGTGTGTGAGCGTTGGGTGAGTGTGACATTTGGGTGTGTGTGGGCATTGAGTGTGACATTTGGGTGTGTGTGGCGTTGGTGTGTGACCTTTGGTTTGTATCTGGCGATGATGTGCGTGTGGCGTTGGTATGTGAGTGTCAGCGTAGCTGTCAATCTAAGGGTTGGTGAGAGTGTGAGCGTTGGTGTGTGTGTGAGCGTTGGCGTGTGTGTGTGAGCGTTGGTGTGTGTGTGAGCGTTGGCGTGTGTGTGTGAGCGTGTGTGTGTGTGTGTGTGTGTGTGTGTGTGTGTGTGTGTGTGTGTGTGTGTGTGTGGTGTTGGTGTTGGTGGTGTGTGTGAGCATTAGTGTGCGTTGTGTGTTGGTGAGTGTGTGTGAGCATTGGTGTGTTAGTGTGTGGTGAGTGTGTGTGAGCATTGGTGTGTGTGTTGTGTGTGTTGGTGTGTGTGTGTGAGCATTGGTGTGTTGTGTTGGTGTGTGTGTGTGAGCATTGTGTGTGTGTGTGTGTGTGTGTGTGAGCATCGGTGTGTGTGTGTGTGTAAGCATCAGTGGGTGTGGGTGTTTGAGCTTTAGTGGTGTGTGTGTGGTGAGCATCAGTGTGGGTGAACATCAGTGTGTGTGTGTTTGTGTGAGTGTAAGTGTGTATTCATGTGTGAGTGTGTGTGTGATCTGAGAACCACGCCAACAATGTGACCCAACCGGAATCAAAGATGGGCGAAGAACTCAAGAGAAGCAAGAATGCATGAAACCGCGACCCGTTGCTTAGGAAAGCAAGAACCTTGGTATAATGAAGGCGCCACGAGCGGGGATGGAGGTATCCATCTGATAAATTATGTTGGACGACACAAGAACCCTTGATAAGTTCAACATTCGTATTTTCAAGAACCCTAGAAGAGCACACAGGTAGAACACTTGATTTGGGTTAAAATTTCGTGTCCTACAGCTTTTTCCATAAGGGCCTTATATAGGCAAAGTCATAAAATTTGTAAACTCATATTCTAACTCTGGTATGACTCCTAAGAGCCCCTAGAGCAGAATTTAAACGAAAATGCATCTAAAATTCAAAACTTTCCAATTGAGATTCCTTAGTCGAGAAGTAATTAATAAAAACCTCTCAAATAAATCCTCAAAACCCTATATTCGTGGATGAGCCTTCAATTGGGCTTCAATGGGCCTTCATAGCTCAAATTGGGCTTCAAAGAGTTGATTAAATCTCAGAATCTTATAGAACGTCAATTTCAGCTTGATAGGATCCTTGATGCTTCTAAAACGTGATGAGTTGTCCTCTGATCAACTTTGATGAGTAAAACTAGCTTTCGGTCACTCTCATTTATAAAACCATTATCTTGTTGTTGAATGACACACGTTTGACAAGCTTGTTCAACTCCTCTTTAAATCTCTTTGCTCGACCCTTGTTATTGGACCAATAGGAACTTGAACGGATGACTATTTGCTGTGGCCATGATGTCCTCCTCATCAGTGTGTGTGTGTGTGTCAGCATCAGTGTGTGTGTGTGTGACACACCTGTGTATGCGTGGGAGAGTGTGTGTGTGTGTGTGTGTGTGTGTGTGTGTGTGTGTGTGTGTGAGAGGCGTCGGTGTGGGTGTGTGTGTTTGAGCACCAGTGTGTGTGCGTTTGCGCATTGAGGAAGCGTCAGTGTGGGTGTGTGTGTTTGAGCACCAGTGTGTGTGCGTTTGAGCATTGAGAGGCGTCAGTGTGGGTGTGTGTGTTTGAACACCAGTGTGTGTGCGTTTGAGCATTGGGGTGTGTGTCTGTGCATTGGTGTGTGTGAGCATAGGAGCGTCGAGAGAGTTGCTGTGTGTGTGAGCATAGGAATGTGCGAGAGTTGCTGTGTGTGTGGCGTTGGGTGTGTGGCGTTGTGTGTGTGTGGTCGTTGGTATGTGCAAGTGTTGGTGTTTTAGCATTGGTGTGATGGTTAATTTTGCACCGTTGGTGTGTGTGAGAGAGTTAGAGTGTGTGTGGTGTGTGTGAGTGTGGCGTTTGGGTGAGTGTGGTCGTTCGGGTGAGTCTGACATTTGGGTGTGTGTCAGCATTCGTGTGTGACTGTTGGTTAGTATCTGGCGATGATGTGTGTGTGGCGTTGGTATGTGAGTGTCAGCGTAGCTGTGTATCTGAGGGTTATTGAGAGTGTGAGCGTTGTGTGTGTGTGTGGTGGTGGTGGTGAGTGAGTGTCAAGCGTAGCTGTGTGTGTGAGGGTTGGTGAGTGTGTGAGCGTTGGTGTGTGTGTGAGCGTTGGTGTGTGAGTGGCGTGGGCTGTGTGTGAGGCTTGAAGACTGTGTGTGGCGTTGGTGTGTGAGGGGTTTGTATGTGCGAACGTTTGTGTGTTTGCGCGTTGATGTGGTTGTGTGTTTTGAGCGTTGTGTGTTTTGAGCGTTAGTGGGTGTGATGTCGTTGGTGTGTGTGTGGCGTGTGTGTGTGTGACCGTCATTTTGTGCGTGACCGTCGGTGTGTGTGTGCGTGACCGTCGGTGTGTGTGTGTGTGACCGTGACCGTCGTGTGTGTGTGTGTGCGTGACCGTCGTCGTGTGTGTGTGTGTGTGACCATCAAAGTGTGTGTGTGCCTTGGTGTTTGTGTGAGCGTTGTGTGTGTGTGTGTGCGTGTGTGTGTGTGTGTGTGTGTGTGTGTGTGTGTGAGTGTGTGTGTGAGTGTTAGTATGTGGTGAGTATGTGTGGCGTGTGTGACTGTTCACGCATTGTGTGTGTGTGTGTGTGTGTGTAAGCATCAGTGGGTGTGGGTGTTTGAGCTTTTCGTGGGTGTTTGAGCTTTTGGGTGTGTGTGTGTGTGTGAGCATCGGTGGGTGTGTGTGTATGAGCATCAGTGTGTGTGTCTGTGTAATCATTTGTGGGTGTGTGTGATGATGAACCACGCCAACAATGTGTGCAACCCGGAATCAAAGAAGGACGAAGAACTCAAGAGAAGCAAGAATGCATGAAACCACGTCCGTTGTTTGGCAAAGCAAGAACCTTGGTATAATGAAGGCGCCACAAGCGGGGATGGAGGAATCCATTTGATAAGTCACGTTGAGCATACAAGAACCTTTGATAGGTTCAAGATTCGTATCTTCAGAACCCTAGAAGAGGACTCGAACAGAACACTTGATTTGGGGTTAAAATTTTCTGTCCTTACAGCTTTTCCAAAAGGCCTTATATAGGCAAAGTCATAAAACGTGTAAACTACTATTCTAACTCCAATATGACTCCTAAGAAACCCTAGAAACAATTTAAACGAAAATGCATCTAAATACAAAACTTTCCTAATTGAGATTCCTTAGTCGAGAAGTAATTAATAAAACCTCTCAAATAAATCCTCAAAACCATATTTTCGTGGATGAGCCTTCCATTGGGCTTCAAAAGTTGATTAAATCTCCGAATCTTCTAGAGCGTGAATTTCAGCTTGATTGGATCCTTGATGCTTCTCAAACGTGATGAGTTGTCCTCTGATCAACCTTGATGAGTAAAACTTGCTTTTGGTCACTCTCATTTATAAAAGCATTTTCTTGTTGTTGAATCACACGTTTTACAAGGTTGTTCAACTCCTCTTTAAATCTCTTTGCTCGACCCCTTGTTATCGGACCAATAGGAACTTGAACGGATGAGTATTTGCTGTGGCCTTGATGTCCTCCCAGTGTGTGTGTGGGAGCATCAGCGTGTGTGTGTGTCAGCATCAGAGTTTGTGTGTGTGTGAGCATCAGCGTGTGTGTGTCTGTGTGAACACCTGAGTGTAAGTGTGGGAGAGTCAGGTGTGTGTGTGTGTGTGTGTGTGTGTGTGCGGCGTCGGTGTGGGTGTGTGTGTTTGAGCACCGGTCTGTGTGCGTGTGAGCATTGGGGTGTGTGTGTGTGGGCATTTGTGTGTGGAGGCGTGGGGTGTGCGAGAGTTGCTGTGTGTGTGTGTGAGCATTGTGTGTGTGTGTGGCGTTGGGTGTGTGGCGTTAGAGTGCGTGGCGTTAGTGCGTGCAAGTGTTGGTGTTTTAGCATTGGTGTGTTGGTGAATTTTTCAGCGTTGGTGTGTGTTTCAGAGTGTGTGTGTGTGTGAGAGTTAGTGTGTGTGTGTGTGCGGCGTTCGGGTGAGTGTGACATTTGGGTGTGTGTGGCGTTGGTGTGTGACCTTTGGTTTGTATCTGGCGATGATGTGTGTGTCAAGCGTTGGTATGTGAGTGTCAGCGTAGCTGTCAATCTAAGGGTTGTGTGTGAGCGTTGGTGTGTGTGTGGCGTGTGTGTGTGTGTGTTGTTGTGTGTGTGTGTGTGGCGTTGTGTGTGTGTGTGTGTGTGTGTGTGGTGTGTGTGTGTGTGTGTGTGTGTGTGTGTGTGTGTGTGTGTGTGGTGTAGTGTGTGATGTGCAGAGCATAGTGCGTTAGTGTTGGTGAGTATGTGTGAGCATTGGTGTGTGTTGGTGTTGGTGTGTGTGTGTGAGCATTTGTGTGTTAGTGTTGTGGTGGTGTGTGAGCATTGGTGTGTTGTGTTGGTGAGTGTGTGTGAGCATTGTGTGTGTGTGTGTGTGTGTGTGTGTGTGTGCATCGTGTGTGTGTGTGTGTGTAAGCATCAGTGGGTGTGGGTGTTTGAGCTTTTGGTGGGTGTGTGTGGTGAGCATCAGTGTGGGTGAACAGTGTGTGTGTGTGTGTGTGTGTGTGTAATCATGTGTGTGTGTGTGTGTGTGTGATCTGAGACCACGCCAACAATGTGACCCAACCCGGAATCAAAGATGGGCGAAGAACTCAAGAGAAGCAAGAATGCATGAAACCGCGACCCGTTGCTTAGGAAAGCAAGAACCTTGGTATAATGAAGGCGCCACGAGCGGGGATGGAGGTATCCATCTGATAAATTATGTTGGACGACACAAGAACCCTTGATAAGTTCAACATTCGTATTTTCAAGAACCCTAGAAGAGCACACAGGTAGAACACTTGATTTGGGTTAAAATTTCGTGTCCTACAGCTTTTCCATAAGGGCCTTATATAGGCAAAGTCATAAAATTTGTAAACTCATATTCTAACTCTGGTATGACTCCTAGAGAACCCTAGAAACAATTTAAACGAAAATGCATCTAAAATTCAAAACTTTCCAATTGAGATTCCTTAGTCGAGAAGTAATTAATAAAAACCTCTCAAATAAATCCTCAAAACCCTATATTCGTGGATGAGCCTTCAATTGGGCTTCAATGGGCCTTCATAGCTCAAATTGGGCTTCAAAGAGTTGATTAAATCTCAGAATCTTATAGAACGTCAATTTCAGCTTGATAGGATCCTTGATGCTTCTAAAACGTGATGAGTTGTCCTCTGATCAACTTTGATGAGTAAAACTAGCTTTCGGTCACTCTCATTTATAAAACCATTATCTTGTTGTTGAATGACACGTTTGACAAGCTTGTTCAACTCCTCTTTAAATCTCTTTGCTCGACCCCTTGTTATTGGACCAATAGGAACTTGAACCGGATGACTATTTGCTGTGGCCATGATGTCCTCATCAGTGTGTGTGTGTGTGTCAGCATCAGTGTGTGTGTGTGTGAACACCTGTGTATGCGTGGGAGAGTCAGTGTGTGTGTGTGTGTGTGTGTGTGTGTGTGTGTGTGTGAGAGAGGCGTCGGTGTGGGTGTGTGTGTTTGAGCACCAGTGTGTGTGCGTTTGCGCATTGAGAGAAGCGTCAGTGTGGGTGTGTGTGTTTGAGCACCAGTGTGTGTGCGCGTTTGAGCATTGAGAGAAGCGTCGGTGTGGGTGTGTGTGTTTGAACACCAGTGTGTGTGCGTTTGAGCATTGGGGTGTGTGTCTGTGCATTGGTGTGTGTGAGCATAGGAGCGTCGAGAGTTGCTGTGTGTGTGAGCATAGGAATGTCACGAGAGTTGCTGTGTGTGTGTGTGGCGTTGGGTGTGTGTGGCGTTGGTGTGTGTGGTCGTTGGTATGTGCAAGTGTTGGTGTTTTAGCATTGGTGTGATGGTTAATTTTGCACCGTTGGTGTGTGTGAGAGAGTTAGAGTGTGTGTGAGCGTGTGTGAGTGTGAGCGTTTGGGTGAGTGTGGTCGTTCGGGTGAGTCTGACATTTGGGTGTGTGTCAGCATTAGGTGTGTGACTGTTGGTTAGTATCTGGCGATGATGTGTGTGTGGCGTTGGTATGTGAGTGTCAGCGTGGCTGTGTATCTGAGGGTTATTGAGAGTGTGAGCGTTGGTGTGTGTGTGGCGTTGGTGAGTGAGTGTCAGCGTAGCTGTGTGTCTGAGGGTTGGTGAGAGTGTGAGCGTTGGTGTGTGTGTGTGGCGTTGGTGTGTGGTGGCGTGTGTGTGTGAGGCTTGAAGACTGTGTGAGCGTTGGTGTGTGAGGGTTTGTATGTGCGAACGTTTGTGTGTTTGCGTTGATGTGGTTGTGTGTTTTTGAGCGTTAGTGGGTGTGATCGTTGGAGTGTGTGTGAGCGTTGGTGTGTGTGACCGTCATTTTGTGCGTGACCGTCGGTGTGTGTGTGCGTGACCGTCGGTGTGTGTGTGCGTGACCGTCGGTGTGTGTGTGCGTGACCGTCGGTGTGTGTGTGTGACCATCAAAGTGTGTGTGAGCCTTGGTGTTTGTGTGAGCGTTGGTGTGTGTGTGTGTGGCGTTTGTGTGTGTGTGTGTGTGTGTGTGTGTGTGTGAGTGTTAGTATTGGTGAGTGTGTGTGGCGTGTGTGACTGTTCACGCATTGGTGTGTGTGTGTGTGTGTGTAAGCATCAGTGGGTGTGGGTGTTTGAGCTTTCGTGGGTGTTTGAGCTTTTGGTGGTGTGTGTGTGTGAGCATCGGTGGGTGTGTGTGTATGAGCATCAGTGTGTGTGTCTGTGTAATCATTTGTGGGTGTGTGTGATCTGAACCACGCCAACAATGTGCGCAACCCGGAATCAAGAAAGGACGAAGAACTCAAGAGAAGCAAGAATGCATGAAACCACGTCCGTTGTTTGGCAAAGCAAGAACCTTGGTATAATGAAGGCATACAAGCGGGGATGGAGGAATCCATTTGATAAGTCACGTTGAGCATACAAGAACCTTTGATAGGTTCAAGATTCGTATCTTCAGAACCCTAGAAGAGGACTCGAACAGAACACTTGATTTGGGTTAAAATTTTCTGTCCTTACAGCTTTTCCAAAAGGCCTTATATAGGCAAAGTCATAAAACGTGTAAACTACTATTCTAACTCCAATATGACTCCTAAGAAACCCTAGAAACAATTTAAACGAAAATGCATCTAAATACAAAACTTTCCTAATTGAGATTCCTTAGTAGAAGTAATTAATAAAACCTCTCAAATAAATCCTCAAAACCATATTTTTTCGTGGATGAGCCTTCCATTGGGCTTCAAAGAGTTGATTAAATCTCCGAATCTTCTAGAAGCGTGAATTTCAGCTTGATTGGATCCTTGATGCTTCTCAAACGTGATGAGTTGTCCTCTGATCAACCTTGATGAGTAAAACTTGCTTTTGGTCACTCTCATTTATAAAAGCATTTTCTTGTTGTTGAATCACACGTTTTACAAGGTTGTTCAACTCCTCTTTAAATCTCTTTGCTCGACCCCTTGTTATCGGACCAATAGGAACTTGAACGGATGAGTATTTGCTGTGGCCTTGATGTCCTCCCAGTGTGTGTGTGTGGGAGCATCAGCGTGTGTGTGTGTCAGCATCAGAGTTTGTGTGTGTGTGAGCATCAGCGTGTGTGTGTCTGTGTGAACACCTGAGTGTAAGTGTGGGAGAGTCGGTGTGTGTGTGTGTGTGTGTGTGTGTGCGGCGTCGGTGTGGGTGTGTGTGTTTGAGCACCGGTCTGTGTGTGCGTGTGAGCATTGGGGTGTGTGTGTGTGGGCATTTGTGTGTGGGGGCGTGGGGTGTCACGAGTTGCTGTGTGTGTGAAGCATTGTGTGTGTGTGGCGTTGGGTGTGTGTGGCGTTAGAGTGCGTGGCGTTAGTGCGTGCAAGTGTTGGTGTTTTAGCATTGGTGTGTTGGTGAATTTTTCAGCGTTGGTGTGTGTTTCAGAGTTGGTGTGTTGTGAGAGAGTTGTGTGTGTGTGAGTGTGAGTTGTGTGTGTGTGTGGCGTTCGGGTGAGTGTGACATTTTTGGGTGTGTGTGGCGTTGGTGTGTGACCTTTGGTTTGTATCTGAGCGATGATGTGCGTGTGGCGTTGGTGTGAGTGTCAGCGTAGCTGTCAATCTAAGGGTTGGTTGGTGAGCGTGTGTGTGTGTGTGCGTGTGGCGTTGGTGTGTGTGTGGCGTTGGTGTGTGTGTGGCGTGGTGTGTGTGTGTGTGTGTGTGTGTGTGTGTGTGTGTGTGTGGTGTGTGTGTGTGTGTGTGTGGTGTGTGTGTTGGTGGTGTGTGTGAGCATTAGTGCGTTAGTGTTGGTGTGGGTGTGTGTGAGGCATTGTGTGTTGTTGTTGTGGTGTGTGTGTGAGCATTGGTGTGTTAGTGTTGGTGGTGTGTGAGCATTGGTGTGTTGTGTTGGTGGTGTGTGTGAGCATTGTGTGTGTGTGTGTGTGTGTGTGTGTGTGAGCATCGTGTGTGTGTGTGTGTAAGCATCAGTGGGTGTGGGTGTTTGAGCTTTAGTGGGTGTGTGTGGTGAGCATCAGTGTGGGTGAACATCAGTGTGTGTGTGTGTGTGTGTGTGTAATCATGTGTGTGTGTGTGTGATCTGAGACCACGCCAACAATGTGACCCAAACCGGAATCAAAGATGGGCGAAGAACTCAAGAGAAGCAAGAATGCATGAAACCGCGACCCGTTGCTTAGGAAAGCAAGAACCTTGGTATAATGAGGCGCCACGAGCGGGGATGGAGGTATCCATCTGATAAATTATGTTGGACGACACAAGAACCCTTGATAAGTTCAACATTCGTATTTTTCAAGAACCCTAGAAGAGCACAGGTAGAACACTTGATTTGGGTTAAAATTTCGTGTCCCTACAGCTTTTCCATAAGGGCCTTATATAGGCAAAGTCATAAAATTTGTAAACTCATATTCTAACTCTGGTATGACTCCTAAGAAACCCTAGAAACAATTTAAACGAAAATGCATCTAAAATTCAAAACTTTCCGAATTGAGATTCCTTAGTCGAGAAGTAATTAATAAAACCTCTCAAATAAATCCTCAAAACCCTATATTCGTGGATGAGCCTTCAATTGGGCTTCAATGGGCCTTCATAGCTCAAATTGGGCTTCAAAGAGTTGATTAAATCTCAGAATCTTATAGAGCGTCAATTTCAGCTTGATAGGATCCTTGATGCTTCTAAAACGTGATGAGTTGTCCTCTGATCAACTTTGATGAGTAAAACTAGCTTTCGGTCACTCTCATTTATAAAACCATTATCTTGTTGTTGAATGACACGTTTGACAAGCTTGTTCAACTCCTCTTTAAATCTCTTTGCTCGACCCTTGTTATTGGACCAATAGGAACTTGAACGGATGACTATTTGCTGTGGCCATGATGTCCTCATCAGTGTGTGTGTGTGTCAGCATCAGTGTGTGTGTGTGTGTGAACACCTGTGTATGCGTGGAGAGTGTGTGTGTGTGTGTGTGTGTGTGTGTGTGTGTGTGTGTGTGTGAGAGGCGTCGGTGTGGGTGTGTGTGTTTGAGCACCAGTGTGTGTGCGTTTGCGCATTGAGAGAAGCGTCAGTGTGGGTGTGTGTGTTTGAGCACCAGTGTGTGTGTGCGTTTGAGCATTGAGAGGCGTCAGTGTGGGTGTGTGTGTTTGAACACCAGTGTGTGTGCGTTTGAGCATTGGGGGTGTGTGTCTGTGCATTGGTGTGTGTGAGCATAGGAGCGTGCGAGAGTTGCTGTGTGTGTGAGCATAGGAATGTGCGAGAGTTGCTTGTGTGTGTGTGTGTGGCGTTGGGTGTGTGGCGTTGGTGTGTGTGGTCGTTGGTATGTGCAAGTGTTGGTGTTTTAGCATTGGTGTGATGGTTAATTTTGCACCGTTGGTGTGTGTGAGAGAGTTAGAGTGTGTGTGGCGTGTGTGAGTGTGAGCGTTTGGGTGAGTGTGGTCGTTCGGGTGAGTCTGACATTTGGGTGTGTGTCAGCATTCGTGTGTGACTGTTGGTTAGTATCTGAGCGATGATGTGTGTGTGGCGTTGGTATGTGAGTGTCAAGCGTAGCTGTGTATCTGAGGGTTATTGAGTGTGAGCGTTGTGTGTGTGTGTGGCGTTGGTGAGTGAGTGTCAAGCGTAGCTGTGTGTCTGAGGGTTGGTGAGAGTGTGAGCGTTGTGTGTGTGTGTGTGCGCGTGGTGTGTGAGAGTGGCGTAGCTGTGTGTGAGCTTGAAGACTGTGTGTGGCGTTGGTGTGTGAGGGTTTGTATGTGCGAACGTTTGTGTGTTTGCGTTGATGTGGTTGTGTGTTTTGAGCGTTAGTGGGTGTGATCGTTGGAGTGTGTGTGTTGCGTGTCATTGTGTGTGTGACCGTCATTTTGTGCGTGACCGTCGGTGTGTGTGTGTGTGACCGTCGGTGTGTGTGTGACGTGACCGTGTGTGTGTGTGTGACCGGTGTGTGTGTGTGTGACCGCCGTCGGTGTGTGTGTGTGACCATCAAAGTGTGTGTGAGCCTTGGTGTTTGTGTGGCGTGTGTCTGTATGTGTGTGTGCGCGTGTGTGTGTGTGTGCAAGCATTGGTGTGTGTGTGAGTGTTAGTATTGGTGAGTATGTGTGGCGTGTGTGACTGTTCACGCATTGTGTGTCTGTGTGTGTGTGTAAGCATCAGTGGGTGTGGGTGTTTGAGCTTTCGTGGGTGTTTGAGCTTTAGGTGGGTGTGTGTGTGTGAGCAGTGGGTGGGTGTGTGTGTATGAGCATCGGTGTGTGTGTGTCTGTGTAATCATTTGTGGGTGTGTGTGATCTGAACCACGCCAACAATGTGACGCAACCGGAATCAAAGAAGGACGAAGAACTCAAGAGAAGCAAGAATGCATGAAACCACGTCCGTTGTTTGGCAAAGCAAGAACCTTGGTATAATGAAGGCATACAAGCGGGGATGGAGGAATCCATTTGATAAGTCACGTTGAGCATACAAGAACCTTTGATAGGTTCAAGATTCGTATCTTCCAGAACCCTAGAAGAGGACTCGAACAGAACACTTGATTTAGGTTAAAATTTTCTGTCCTTACAGCTTTTCCAAAAAGGCCTTATATAGGCAAAGTCATAAAACGTGTAAACTACTATTCTAACTCCAATATGACTCCTAAGAAACCCTAGAAACGAATTTAAACGAAAATGCATCTAAATACAAAACTTTCCTAATTGAGATTCCTTAGTCGAGAAGTAATTAATAAAAACCTCTCAAATAAATCCTCAAAACCATATTTTCGTGGATGAGCCTTCCATTGGGCTTCAAAGAGTTGATTAAATCTCCGAATCTTCTAGAACGTGAATTTCAGCTTGATTGGATCCTTGATGCTTCTCAAACGTGATGAGTTGTCCTCTGATCAACCTTGATGAGTAAAACTTGCTTTTGGTCACTCTCATTTATAAAAGCATTTTCTTGTTGTTGAATCACACGTTTTACAAGGTTGTTCAACTCCTCTTTAAATCTCTTTGCTCGACCCCTTGTTATCGGACCAATAGGAACTTGAACCGGATGAGTATTTGCTGTGGCCTTGATGTCCTCCCCAGTGTGTGTGTGTGGGAGCATCAGCGTGTGTGTGTGTCAGCATCAGAGTTTGTGTGTGTGTGAGCATCAGCGTGTGTGTGTCTGTGTGAACACCTGAGTGTAAGTGTGGGAGAGTCAGTGTGTGTGTGTGTGTGTGTGTGTGTGTGCGGCGTCGGTGTGGGTGTGTGTGTTTGAGCACCGGTCTGTGTGCGTGTGAGCATTGGGGGGTGTGTGTGTGTGGGCATTTGTGTGTGGGAGGCGTAGGGTGTGTGCGAGAGTTGCTGTGTGTGTGAGCATTTGTGTGTGTGGCGTTGGGTGTGTGTGGCGTTAGAGTGCGTGGCGTTAGTGCGTGCAAGTGTGGTGGTGTTGGTGTTTAGCATTGGTGTGTTGGTGAATTTTTCAGCGTTGGTGTGTGTTTCAGAGTTGGTGTGTGTGTGAGAGAGTTAGTGTGTGTGAGCGTGTGTGTGTGAGCGTTCGGGTGAGTGTGACATTTGGGTGTGTGTGAGCGTTGGTGTGTGACCTTTGGTTTGTATCTGAGCGATGATGTGCGTGTGAGCGTTGGTATGTGAGTGTCAACGTAGCTGTCAATCTAAGGGTTGGTGAGAGTGTGAGCGTTGGTGTGTGTGTGAGCGTTGGCGTGTGTGTGTGAGCGTTGGTGTGTGTGTGAGCGTTGGCGTGTGTGTGTGAGCGTTGGTGTGTGTGTGTGAGTGTTAGTGTTGGTGAGTATGTGTGAGCATTAGTGCGTTAGTGTTGGTGAGTATGTGTGAGCATTAGTGTGTTAGTGTTGGTGAGTATGTGTGAGCATTAGTGTGTTAGTGTTGGTGAGTATGTGTGAGCATTAGTGTGTTAGTGTTGGTGAGTATGTGTGAGCATTAGTGTGTCTGTGTGTGTGTGTGTGTGAGCATCAGTGTGTGTGTGTGTAAGCATCAGTGGGTGTGGGTGTTTGAGCTTTAGTGGGTGTGTGTGAGTGAGCATCAGTGTGGGTGAACATCAGTGTGTGTGTGTGTGAGTGTGTGTAATCATCTGTGTGTGTGTGTGATACGAACCACGCCAACAATGT